>VUQS01044506.1:0-29719 GCA_015108495.1 Heterochromis multidens
TTTTTACTTTCTTAAAAGTCCTTTTTTGCAGTGTTTTGGGTTTAGAGCATGGCTCCAAGACGATTTTTTGTGTGTCTTATGTTAAATATGTCTGCCAAATTTCATACATGTATGTGAAACACAGTGGTGGGGTGCATCTTTTGCAGTTTTGAAGGGGGCGCTATGGACCCATAAAATACGTAAATTTACACCAGACCTGACTAGTGCAAAATTTCATGAGTTTTTGAGCATGTTTAGGCTCTCAAATACGCAATTCATTTTTGTAAATAATACAATTGAGCAGATACAGTAAGGCCTTTGCATTTTTGGTGCTTGGGGCCCTAATAAAAATGCTTCAAAAGGTACCAACATAGTTGCATGGTCTAGCTGAGTGAATTGAATTAGAAGCTTCTTACAAGGCAGGTAGAGCCACCTATGTAAGCACCCATCTGTCTAAACAGTTACCCCTTTAACCATACAGAACCTTAAGCCTTAATACAGCTGAATTATTTTTTAAAAATCCCCGTGTTATAGAGTTGTATAAAGATCAAAACAGTTTTTTTGTACCAGGTTATAAACATGCTTATTTCTGCTATAAAGTTCTGCATTTTTATATGGAAGTCTGTGGGGACAGGCTAGCTTTTTGAGTCGGCCTTCAGTAGCCTCCCAGAGAACTTCTGGTGCTATCTCCCTGGAGGTTGCTGCTTCGTGTCCACCAGTAATCTGGAAAGATACAAATGCTGAAATAAAAAAGTCTGCGCTATAACTGAATAAATTTTATCAGGGGAAGTTTAATTTCGATGGAACAAAAAGAGCCCTATGATAGATTGGATAGGTTCCTGCCTCCCCCTGCGGTGACTAAGCAGTTAAGAATGGATGGATCATCGAAAGAAGAATGTGAAAGTGAATGAGACAAGTTTGTCAGACTTTGCTGTTTCATTTTACTAATACAGTTGGGCTTTTTTCTGCATTGTTGCTGGCTTGTTGCTCTGTCTGATTCTTTCTGCCCTCATACTTGTAGTGTGCTGACCTGTTAAACTGAGTCAAACCACTCTACTTCTACACATTTCCCTTTTATTAGGACTAGCTGATGGATGATGAACAGGATTATTTGGTTTATTATGACACTAATTTTCTCACCTCAGTTCTTCATTCCTCCCTTTTTCCCAGTAGTCTCTTTTACTTGTCCCAGTATCCTTAGTTCACATCATTTCATTTCTGCGTCTCTCCCCTGTGGTTTGCCATCAGATGCCAGTCGTATTCGCTCACTACTCCTCCTCCTCCCTCGCTGTCCTAGACCATATGAGGGCAGTTACAGGGTATCCTGTATTCCCTACCCAGTACCTCCTTTCCCCCCACCCTGCCCCCTTCTACCTCCTCTGTGAGGCATTATGTACAACTTTGCTTTAACCCCTTTGCACACACCTGGTCACACCTGCTGCAGCAGTCCTGGGGCCTGCCAGGTGCCAGTCAGTTGGCACTATTCCCAGATATGAGTGGCACAAACCTCAACATGGGTGCCTGGTGAGCTGCAGAGGGGCTTGTGGTGTGTGTGTGTGTGTGTGTCTACTCTTGGCAGAGGACACATGCCTCACATGCCAGGCATGAGTAAAGCCACTTGAGCTGTTGCATTTGAATACTCTGCATTACACAGTGAGTGTGTGAGGTGCACAAGAACGGTTAATTGCACACACTTCCGGTACGCCGTCTTTGGCAACATTACCATCAGCATACCAGTGATTATGAGAAGTGATGTGTCTGACTATATATTGAGTATATATTTAACAGTGTGTGGAAGAGAATTGTTCTTTCCTTCAGTGTCCAGATCACTGCTTTACATATGGACATCATATGTCTTCCGTGTAAGATTAATGTGCTTTCTTACCCTGTAAAAGCGGGAATGCCGATTTATGGATCAACCAGATGGTAAGCAAATTAAACAAACTCACTCTTTACTCTTATTAACTTATTAACTCTTATTAAGAGATATGGAAGAATAAAAGAGGAGATAAACATTTCTTGTATATTGGTATCTTATAATGCTTTCCCGCAAGACGTTTGTTTAGTGTCCTTACTGGTTTGATATTGCAGATTTACGAGCTAAGGCTTGCTTGTGTATCTCCAATCAGATCACACTGCCACCAAAATGCCTTATACTGTGTAGAGAAAAGGGACTAGTTTGCTCAGAGATTGAGGACAGAGAAGGCAGAATAGAGTGACTGTTGAGTCCAATTTGAAACTTTTGACTTGGATAACAAAGAAGCTGATGATGCAGTTAATTTAGTGTCAATAAAGACAAAGGACCCAAATGAGGAAAGAGGTGTTTTTATTGTACTCCAGACCTCCTGTTGAAGTGGGAATGTGAGTGTGGAGGAGTGAAAACAGTAATTATTTTTTTAAAGCAGGTCATGTTTTGATGGCATCATGTTTCATTATGCTGGGAAATTAGCACGCGCTAAACAGGCCAGCGGGCTGAATGGTCTAATTAGGCAGCGGAGGGAGGATTGTTCAGAGAAGGAGTGGAGGGCACGCATGTGTGTGTCTTTGTGTGTGTTTGTGTGTGCTGATTAGCATGCGCTCAGCATTCTTGATGTTTCTTCGAGAGATGAAAGCATGCCTGATGCTTTTTGTTCATTAATGTTCTACCTGTGTGATTTGTACAGCCTGTGTCTGAATGGAGAATCAGTGGAGCATTGTGATGGAAAGTGTTTATGGCACTGATGGACTGACTGCCTTGTTTGGGATGATTATAGCTTAATGAGCTCGAGCCAATCAATGAAATCCTTCCCACTTCTCTCATAATACTATATGAAATACAGGACTCTCTCTCAAGTGGCATTTCATTCAATTATAGTTTGGCACTGTTGCATTTAAATAGCTTTTAATGAGCCTTACTATTTAATTACTATTAAATTAATGTGTTTTTTTTGTGTTTTATTGTTCTGTGTGTGTGTGTGTGTGTGTGTGTGGTAATGAGACTCAGGTGGTTGTCATGATGGTGTCATTTTTCTTTGTTGCATATCTTGAGTGTAGTGCAGAGATACTCTGTGGCCTTCCACTTTGCTCTGCCACTAAACCTACATCCCTTTCTTTGTCTGCAGTACCAGGGAGCACGTGACCCCGGAGATGAACAAGCTTCGTCAGAGCCTGAGGAGGAAGAAACCCAGCTATGTGCCAGAGGCCAGCAGACCGCATCAGTGGCAGGCTGACGAGGAGGCTGTACGCAAAGGCAAATGTAACTTTGCTGTTCGGGTAAGTATCTACAGTAGATATTCAGATAATCTAAGCCTGATTAAATTAATGTTTTTTGTTTTTTAATTTAAGATTAAGTGTGAAAAAGCAAGTAAGTCCCCACTGAGTTAAGATCTTTTTTGGCACAGTTTACATTGTCAAATATTACTCTTATTAATTTCTTCTTTTTTTTTTTTTTTTACTTAGTTACTTAAACATTGCTAATTACATATTAACATGACCTTATCAAAATAAATGTCAGTGCCACACTGAAGGGTAAGTCAGAGCTTTCTGGCCTGGGGCTTAGATTGCAGTACAGTCATCAAAAGAGTAGACTGTATATAAAAAACGGATGTAGCCACCGTGACATCTCCCAGTAGTTTGTGGACTACTGTGTGGAAGCCACGAGTCTGGCATTTTGTTGTTTGTTTGTTTTTTCTTCTTTTTTTCAAAAAAAGAAAAATCAAAAAACACTAAATGAGAGTGTCTTTTTATACAACCTTATAACCGAATGCTGAACTAGACGAAATGGCACCTAATATGTCAGTAACATTAGCCATGTCCTAACTACTGTAAAACCTTAAGCTTCAAAGCAGTTGAAATTGATGAGTTATATTCACTCTCTTACAGATATCACAGAGGGGGAAATTATCTATAGAAAACAAAACAATTTTTTTTTTTTAACCGAGATGCAAACATGTTTATTTCAGCTATAATGTTGGGCTTTTAATATAGGAGTCCTTGGGGATTAACTAACTTTTGGAGCCAGCCTCAAGTGGCAATTTGATGAACTGCATTCTGCTTCTTCTCCATTTTTAAGCCCCAGAGGCTGGTCCTTAATCATAACTGAAGTCAGTGCTCTATAAATACACTCAGCAATAAAGGGTGCACCAGATTCTCACTTAATTAGCACTTTATCCTTAAACATCACAGAAGAAAAGCAAACTTGGAATCTGCTTCTTGGCAGCGCCATCTGACGCCCTGTTTACAACTTATACTGTACACGTAGGTCTGTTACATGACAAAATAACACATATTACATATAATGAACTATTCAAAACATGTGTCAATCATTATGTATTTACTATATATTAATAGTATTTGTTCAGAGAGGCAGTATCCTCTTGTTAATCTTTATGCAAAGCTAAGCCAGTTGTTTGCTGCCATTAGCTTTCTTCTGAATATTATCTGAATTTTTAAAAATAAAATTGCTCTAATATAAATCCTATTATTTCTATTTTGTTCATATTATTAACATACCTAAAGGAAGCAAATACACTTAAATGTAATGCAACTCAGTATACCACCACCACCCACTGTGACCTAGTTGACAATACTACTA
Source organism: Heterochromis multidens (assembly GCA_015108495.1). Taxonomy (NCBI): domain Eukaryota; kingdom Metazoa; phylum Chordata; class Actinopteri; order Cichliformes; family Cichlidae; genus Heterochromis; species Heterochromis multidens. Next base: position 4,553 of record VUQS01044506.1, read on the forward strand.
CTACTACTATTACTACTACTAATAATAATAATAACAATAATAATAATAATAATAATGATAGTAATAATAATTATAAAGAATCTTCTTTTTTTTTGGACATTCTCAATCAAAAAAAGTAGAAGCGTTGAAAAAGTATCTATATTGAGATTGCATTACGTCACTGGTGTACCTAATAAAGTATTTTAAATGTAGTTTAATACTTATGTAAGCCTTAGCAAGAACGCAAGTGAGCATATCTTACACAATGTGGAACTTTTAAATTAGAATCTGATTTGATTTTGGATGACTGAATATGCTGGACGGGAAAAAAAAAACATGTTATGAACATAACACGAATATTAATACGCAAATAGACTGATCATATAAACATAACGCAGTCTGTTGTCTTTCATCCATCACACAGCCAGTAAGTCTGTGGTTAGAAAGAAAATTCAGGATACTTTGGCTTTGACCTTTGGTCTTTATAAGAACCATGAGTAGTGAAGCACTGATCCATATTTTAGCTCTGCAGCTGAATGCCTCCCATGCCATAAATGCAAAAAAAGGACAATTATTAATGGACTTATTTACTGATAACCAGCTCCATTCTGAGCGTGTATTGTATGGCCATCCTTGAGAGCTGAAGTGATTTGTTGAAGAGCTGGGGAGAGAATGACGGTAGGAGATGGAGGGCAGAGAAAGAGGAGTGACAATGAGGTAGGGTTATAGATTACAGAGAGCACAGGAAATGACAAGGTGAGGGATGAGGGCACACAGAGAGTACAGAGAGACATTTTCAGATTTGAAATGAGAGATAGATAGGACCAGATAACATAAGTGAAAGGAAAGAAAGGCTGCAGACTGAATGGCACAACTAGGAGAGAAATACAAAACAAAAAGATAAAGGCAACAAAGAAAGATGAGAGTATAAGAAAAGGCATCGTGTGTGGCTGAGGCTAATGGAAAATGGTCCTGATGGTAATGGTCCAAAGAGCTAGCGATGAGATGGTCACTGAAGTGGAGCTTAGAGCTTTGGTAAGAGATATGATCACAAAAACCTCTCAGCCTCTTTATAAGTTGTTTTTACCTCAATGTTCCCCTGGCCATCTTTTCTCTTTCAGTGCTTTCTCAGTGTTTTTAGTTTCTAAATGTCTTCATGAGCCATGAACTATTAATGCCTTTTCAAAGCTGCTGAACTGTAGCTACTAAAAACGAAAATGGCGTTCATCAACTCAGTACAGACAGAAAAGCTGGGTTTTTGAAAAGTAGAGAATGTGGGATAAAATAGCCAATTGGAAGATTTGCTTAGTGACTCTCTCTCCTTTGGATATGGAATATATGATGCTCTAGATGAGTTTCCCCTTTCCAAACCAGCAAAGGAACCTTCTATATGTTTTGACTTCAATTTGTACGTAGCAGTCATCCTTGTTTTCCCCAAACTTCTTTTTTTTCTACCACACCTCTTATTTTAATACATTTCCAGCTAGCATGCCAACAAGTTAAAATGATGCAGGAAACAACAACTACTAACTGTGATAGTGTGAGGCAGACCGAACCACGCTAGCTTAACCACTGTGACTCAAATGGTGATGCTCCATAAAAAGAACGTGATATTAGCGAGATTAGCCTGTATGAAAGTTGAAAAAGAGGGCAGATGTCCTCCCTTTTTTTATAAGTAGCATTGGCATCTATGTAATTCCTCTTGTTTACATCACAAAATACTCGAAAGTGAGCACAGCATTTGTTCAGGCAGGCCACAAAGTCTAGCTCAGCTCGTAGTCCTAATAACATCTGCTGATACTTCAAGTTATTGTTTTTCTTTGTCCTTTGGCAAGTCTCATACAAGGCACCCTATATAAGCTGCTTTGGCATGCCTACCCTTGCTTCTTTCTCTGCAAGCCACTTTGCAACCTGCCTCTATTCCATATTTCCTTTTAGTTCATTGTTCTTATACCCTTTGTCAGACTTAAATAACAGTGAAAAACATAAATTAGAAGTTGAAACTCAGTCAGTTGAAATTCGATGGCTCTTCCAAAGACAATGAAGCTAAATAGTGATTGGGACTGACAGATGTTAAATACGTGATCTCACAAAACTTCATTTAACTCAGTGAGGTCCTTTTATTCAGCTCCCCCAAACTTGACATGTAACTTTGAAAAAAACAAAAAACAAAAAACAAACAAAGAAAAAAACCTTTGAAGTTCATCTTTCAACATCAGGAATTAGAAATTCAACTCACAATCTGGGTATGAACTTTGCTTTGATATACGAATTACCAATGTAATACAACAAAGATGTGTTACCAAAGTCATTGGGGTTTTTTTTGGGTTTTTTTTATCTCAAGGGTCCTTGAAAAAGTTATCCATGCCTTCATCTCATCATGTTTGGATTATTGTAATCTCTTCTACTCAGGTTTCGGCCAAAAGTCCATCTCCCACCTTCAGCTTGTTCAGAACTCAGCTGCTAGTATTTTGACAAATTCAGTGACAGAACACTCCTTCCTGCTATACTACACTGGCTACATGTTTGATATTTAATTGATTTAAAACTTTTATTAATTACTTTAAAAGCCTTACATTGCGTCGCTCCTACCTATAGATTTAATCCTGCCGCTGCCTGTGTTTCTCAGGTCAGACCCTCCTGATTGTTTCCAACAGTTTTTTTGCTTTCACACAATTCAGTTCAGCTCAATATGTTTATTTGCAAGAAGCTTAGATAAAAAGCACTGGTGTAACAAATGTTAAAAGAAAAAACCTAAAAGCATCTGTTGCCACTGATATCTCCTCTTCCTTTGTCTGCAGTACCTGGGGTTAGTGGAGGTGGAAGAGTCGAGAGGGATGCACGTATGCGAGGAGGCAGTGAAGAAGCTAAAAGTTGTGAGTATCCACACACACGCCTAACACACATTTTCTGCTGCTTTGCTGGAGGTACATTTTGTTGTGGGGAGGCAGTTACAAATATGCACCCCGAGGACCTCACAAACTTTGCAGGAACTCATTACAGACCCAGTTGCGCAAAGCTAGTGCACCAGCGTATTGACAAAAGAAACACACAAATACACACACATTCAATACTCGTTCTTCTTGTTGTTTTCTACTTCTTTACCCCTGTAATTGCCCTCTCTGGTGGTTCTTATTCCTTATATGTCTAATGTCACTATAGAAAAGCAAGCAGAAAATGAAATTGGGGCTTACACATGCTCGTATAAACACATAGTTTCCCCCCTGGGAAGCTGGATTCGGACAGGGAGCGTGTGAACAGAGTGACTCAGACTGGCCGGTGTCAGACAGCCACACACACACACTCGGTGGTGTAGAAAGGACAGGCGTGTGCAACACAGTTTTCATGTTATTGCTCTGCCACTGCTTTTCTTCATGTAACTAGTATCAAACTGGATTTTTATATCAAATCTAGAGTAGCACATTTTCTGCTTTGAATGCAGTCATTTTGTATCCCATCCCTAGGGAGGAATGTAACTTTAATTTAAATAAATAATTTAAAAAATAAATAATTTAAACTTTAAATCTCTTAAAACCTTAAATTATTTGCTTTTTTCCCCATTCTCTATCAACACCAGCATCTTTCTCTCTGTATTTGCTCAAACCAAAAACTTTCTCCCAGTTATCCTTTTTTCATTTGATTCCCTCCGCCTCCCTCTCTTTCCCTCCATCATTCTCAGATTCTTCACCTCTATTCTTGCTCCCTCGCTCTTTTTGTCAGTGGGATTATGCAAAAATGGGGCTCCTTATTGCTTCTCTGTGGGTTTCAAAGCCATTTCCTGCAGTGCTCTGCCTCTCTTTCCCCTTACTCGCACACACAAACTCCTATGCAGACTCATGTGCACACTCATACGCGTGCTTCCACATTCACACATGAAGCACTTGCTTTTTCAGTCTGTTTATTTTTAGCATGGCCCATGCTGAGTGTGTTATTAGCGCTGCCTGGTGCCCACCTCTGGAGAAATGATTCGTAGTGCCAGCTGGCACAGTTTTGAGCTGTGCCCGCCTCTCTTTTCTTAACCCTCTGCTACCTCGTTTGTTCCAGGAATGTCATTTTACAAAACAGCAGATAAGAATATACGTGGCTTTACATGATTGGTTATAAGCTTGTTGATCTGGTGGGATAGGGACATGACTGAAGTGCAATTTACTATGCAACTTGTCTATAAAGTTTTAAATTATTTAGTGTCCCATATCTTTGTCTTTCCAGAGCGGGAAAAAGACAGTAAAAGCAGTGTTGTGGGTTTCAGCTGATGGACTCAGGGTGGTAGATGACAAAACCAAGGTAAGAAACACTTATCTTCTATGTGTATGCCTCTGTCTCCTTGTTTTATCCTCCTTTCTATCTTCTCTTTTTACCTAGGTTATCACTAAATAACAGAGCAAAATAACAGAGTTAGCCTGTCAAAAGAAGATAGAAATGACACAGAAAGCCCACTACTGGGTTTAGCTTATTTCCTCTCTAATCTTCAATTTGCACAACTTTTTTTTTTGTTTTATTCTCTGATATTCAGTAAAGACATGGATATGCCATCCTCAGACCACCAACAAAAGTCTCATTCTGTCCTAGTTTGGTGACCCTAACAGAAGGGTCGACTGTGTATCCACTGTCTTGCTCCCAGGCTTTGAGATTGTGTGTATGTGTGTGTGTGTGTGTTTGGTATTTCAGAGCTGGCATATGTGACTCATGATTGCTTGCTAAAGGTGCTTAGTGGGGGAGGGAAACTCAAGTAAACACAGACGCACACATGCACTTGAGGAGTGTCTGGCGGCCAGGGAGGCCTCCTACAGTGAGTGCAGCTCAGTGTGGTTCTATTGAAAGCAGAGCAGAATAAAGAGCAGCAGAAAACAGAGCAGAGAGTAAGCCCGACAGAGCAGCCTCTTTCTTGCTTTACGCTTTACGCTTTTTTTTTTTTTTTGTCTTTAGAGGCCACACACATGACCACACCTCTCCCAGTCTCTCAGTCCCACTCCTCCATATACTCCTCCATATATCACATCCAGGCTTGATGTATCCTCCTCCCTGGTGTCTCCAAAAGCTATTTAAAAACTTGCATTGTGAAATGCTCTTTTATTACTATGAACATGGCACTGTAGTTCTAAATCATAATTATGCAGGTGAATACTATTGTTTAAAATAACAATTTGGCCAATAGCTAATGCTGATTTTGTTTTTTTTCTGTTACTTGTTCCTCCTTTTGTGCTGGGGAACAAAAAAAAAATCTTAATAATAAAATGTATATCTGTATTAATGTCTTTCAGCTCTTCAATTCAATTCAATTCAATTTTATTTATATAGCGCCAAACCACAACAACAGTCACCTCAAGTTAAAGATCCTACAATAATACAGAGAAAACCCCACAATCAGACGACCACAGATGAGCAAGCACTTGGTGAGAGTGTGAAAGAAAAACTCCCGTTTAACAGGAAGAAACCTCCGGCAGAACCAGGCTCAGGGAGGGGCAGCTATCTGCTGTGACCGGCTGGGGATGAGGGGAGGAAGACAGGATAAAAGACACACTGTGGAAGAGAGCCAGAGATTAATAATAACTAATGATTAAATGCAGAGTGGTGTATAAACACAGAGAGAGTGAAATAAGGTGAGTGAAGAAGAAACACTCAGTGCATCATGGGAAGCCCCCAGCATCCTAGGCCTATTGCAGAGTAACTAAGGGAGGGTTCAGGGTCACCTGATCCAGCCCTAACTATAAGCTTTATCAAAAAGGACAACACATAAACACTGGCCACTACCATCATTAAATATCATCCTATTTGCTGATAGGCTGATAGTAGTCAACAAGATCCATATAGTCTGATACCAATGCTCGGCCAATGTATCACAGCATTGATTTACTCCTGTTTGAGTGACGTATGCTTAAAAACTACAGTGTCCAGCTCTATAAAGTAATAAAATGAAATAAAATGTAATAAAATTAAACTATATATTTGTGACTCATAACCAACTTGTATTTGTTCTAAGATTTATATTGTATAGGAACCAAATGGCTTGAAGCTGAAGAAAGCCAGAATTGAGGTTTTGGTTTTTCATAATATTTAATTGCTATTAGTCAGTGTATCACACCAGCTTCAACCCTGAAGCTGAAAAACACCAATATCAGCAAAAGAGAAGAATACATTAGTTTTGGTGTATTCACACTAGATTGTTTTCTTTTGGCTTACACCTGTGTTTCTCCTTTACCACATTGCTAAAATAACAATTTCAATTTTTATTCGGCCTTAACGCTGCAGTAAAGGTGAGGTGCATTTTAAATTAAAGTGGAAATATGGAAATTATTTTTGCTTGAGAGTCACATAACTTTCTAGCCCCTAGGTTTTCAATGACTAAATTAGACCTAATTTTGCTTTTAAAACATGTATGTCTCACCCAAGCTTAGTGTGTTCACATAGTAATATTATACGTTCATTTCAAAGGGCATGTGTTTGAACAGAAATGTGAAAAGAAAAAGCAGTGTCACTCCTCATTTATTAATAAATTCCTGTTCAAGGGTTAGCCAGCTGTATACACCCTGCCCAAGAACAAACAACGTGCAGACAGTTAGCATAGTGAAGCGATTAACAGTTAAATAGTCAGATATTCTGGTCAGAAGAAGACCAAAAAGGAGCTAAAGGAGAATACTGAACTATCTGTGAGATGACCAGAAATGTGACTGACTGAAAGCTTGTTGTGTGGCCTTTCTGTTGGGTATGTAAATAAGCTATTGATAAAGTATTATCTGCAACATCTTCACAAGGTAATTACATATGTGGAGTATATATGATAATCAGTGTTAACAGTTTGGAAAAAAAAAAATTATGCAGGTTTAACTTAATAACTTGTAGTTAGACGATCATCTTTTATGAGCCTTACCATTGCCTTCTTCCTTTTTTATTTCATTGCCTGTTCGTCATCTTTGTCATCAACTCAGCTTTCATGAATCAGCAAGTACGCTCTTATTAACACCCCCACAAGCCTTTTTCAGACCCTTTCCCACAGTCTATCAATGTACAGTGGACTTGTGCATCTGCGTGACATGCATGACCTTCATAATAAATCACCAGCAGAAAGAAAGAGTAAAGTCTTATTCCATTCAGCAGAGTGACTCCTCCGCATAGATGACACAGCCAGAGTCACTGCCGAGCTTTATTCTTCCCTTCACTGATAGAAGGACATGATCTGAGTCACCCACCCCCGCTCACCTCATTACAAATATTCCTCACAAGCGCACGGAGGATTATAAATCTCTAGAAAACACATCAAAACATAAATACAGTTTTATGTGTGTATAGTAACACAGAGCAAGTCATTATACCAATGATGAAGAAACAGACACGTTGGTCTCCGCTCAGCCATTCACCTCAGTACCAGCATCCTCCTTCATTCACTAATTGGCCCACACTGAATAGGCTGTTATTCTTCCACTTTTTTCTCATCACATCCCTCCTTCCTTTCTTCCCTTTTCCCATCCTCATCCTCCCTCTTCTTCTCTCCTCGTCCGCCCCTCTTTTTGTTCTCTGTGACACAGAAAGGCAGGAAGAGAGTGTGTGGATGAGTGTGTGTGTGAATCCTCTTTCTTCCTTTTCTTCTTGCTCACGCCTCTTGTTTTCCTTCTTCTCTCTGTTTTTGGTGAGTCAAAGAGGTGAGCTGGGCCCCCCTTAATGTGCACAGAGAAAGACAGGGGCCCCTCTTAGTTTCTTCTATAGGGACTATACACACTGAAACAAGCTGAATAACCCTTTTATTGAAGAAAGGGCAAGTTGTGGAAACATCTAAGAGATTAAAAGAGGCTTCGGTGTTATTAGTCTGTAGTCACTTTCTTTTCTGTCATCACTGGATGTGTAAATAGGTTTAAAGGGGGTTGATGGGGTTAAGTGAGGTTGAAAGCAGTGTGTCAAGTATTGGATCAGTCTGTGAGCTAGTGCTCCCAGTATTGAAGTGATATTTCTTGTTTTTCTTCAATTAAGCTGCAGTTAGTTTGAGGCTGTCTACCTGCTGGAACAATTCATGTGGCTGTATTGTAATATAAGCACTGTCAGATGCAATAATCTTTTCTTACTCTGTCTCATATTCCTCTGCCTGCCTCTCTCAGGACCTCATTGTGGACCAGACCATAGAGAAGGTTTCATTCTGTGCTCCGGACCGTAACTATGACAAGGCCTTCTCCTACATCTGCAGAGATGGGACTACAAGACGGTGGATGTGCCACTGCTTCATGGCTCTGAAAGACTCGGTGAGGGGACAATTACTCTTCCTGATACCCTTTAGGATTTGTATAGAAAAGCCTCTGTTGCACTAGCTTTTATATATCAGTGTGAACAATTTGTTTTAAAAAAAAAGGTCTCCTTTTAGTAATCTATATTTATGCTATTTAAGCCATTTACACCCTCTAGATAATGTCAAGAGAATCGGGTCTGGACATTGTCACAGTCTCTGTTTCTCACATGTAGAATTCAGTCAAACATAAGTCACCTAAACCTACTACTACCTACTATTCTCACAAGGGCACCATTGGACATTGTATGGATTTTGTTAGGGAGCATGCAAGTGTCAGATTGACTGTGCCCAGATTTTGCGTTCTCACATGCATCCCCCCATCAGGTAATGTCTATATGTGTCTTTGTAAGTGCACATGTGAATCTGTTTTCTTTTTAATTTCCATTCTTATAAACACATGTAAAGCTAAATCACAGAAGATACTTGCATCCCAATGCAGGATTTAATTTATTTACACTGTTAAAATGTCTGCAGGGACTTAGTTTTTTTTTTTTTTTTTTAAATACCTTTTTTATATTCAATCAATGAATAAAAATAAACAGTTCACTGAAAATATTATCATAAGCTATATTTCATATATTAACATGCACTGCAAGCTGTTATACAGGTAAACATAAACACACCAACCCACTCTGTGGCAGAGGTGTCTCAAAATACAGCTGTAGCCAATTAAATGAATTTATTTCATTGTTTTTGAATTTTCCCTACCTGTAGCTAAAATAGTTTGATTTGAATGACCTTGGGATAAGCAGGCTGAAATTCAAAGAAATCTGCAATAGAATCAGTGTTAGGTATAATGGTATAATGTGGTTTTCAACCCCACAGTGGTTTCATCAAGGTAGACTGTGAGTTGGATTATTAATGTGGATTGAAGAGAATGCAGCACAGACCTGCGGGATTAGGAGAAGGGATTAGATAGAAGCCAGTGGAGTTATCTGCCCATTTCTGTCTCTGTTTTCACCATACAATATCCATAACTCTTTCTGCTCATCTTAAACTGGACTGTCTCTTCTGTAATTGTCATGGCTGCCTTTGTATAAGGAAGAAGCTAAGACAAGCAGCCAACGTACTAGGGATATGATGGGAAATATTAACGACTCAATGTAAAATGCTAGGTGAAATTAGTAACTTTCAGAGAGATAACTTTCTTTGACCTGAAAGATTTGCACTGTAATCCTAAGAAAGTATTATGCACAAATGTAACAAAGGTATTTGAAGATATATATGATAAATTATGATATTTTGGGATAAGGGACAGTGTGTAAATATGTTTTAATGCTGTTCTTTTCTTTCTCTATTTGTTTTTGAATTAGGGGGAGAGACTGAGCCATGCAGTGGGTTGTGCCTTTGCTGCCTGTCTGGAGAGGAAGCAGCGCAGGGAGAAGGAGTGTGGTGTGACAGCTTCCTTTGATGCTAGTCGCACCTCATTTGTGCGTGAGGGCTCCTTCCGCGCCAATTCCTCCTGCAGCCAGCAGGGCAGCAGTAGCGAGCGAGATGACAAGCTGCAGGAGAAGAAGAAAGGTAGAAGGGCTTTTTTTTTTTAACTGCACAGGCAATAGTTATTGCTTTTAAAGTTGGAAATGAAACTAAAGATGCCCAAAAATGTTAAATCTCATGCACCTACAGAGCAAACTGTCAGCATGACAATTACATAAAAACTGTGTCCTGAACAGCATTGATCACTGTAACCCCTTTTTATTCCAGACCAGCCGTCTGTCATGCCGGCCCTCCCACCTGGCACTGCCTCCCCACCCGAGGGTGCGGCATCCCCTATGGAGCGACCAGAACCAGGCGGGCCTCATGCCATCCCCCGCCGCCACGCGCCCATTGAGCAGCTGGTGCGTCAAGGCTCATTCCGAGGATTTCCGGCCCTCAGCCAGAAGAATTCTCCATTCAAGAGGCAGCTGTCACTCCGTCTCAATGATCTACCATCCACACTACAACGCAAGACAGATTTCGAGACCAAGAACCCTGGTGAGTGGAGGAGTTTTTGGCATTAGACTGACAAATGTTGACACCTGCTGACCTTCTGACCCCAGTCCTGTTTTATTAGAGCCAGAAGTTCACAACATTGGAATTTGGAGTAGGGCAACAAAAACTACAGCACTGTTCCTCAGAAGCAACAGAGCACGACAGTTTATGCCTGTTCCCAATTAACTCTTTCATCAGTGGTAGTAATAAATTTGTTTTTAGTAACCAAAAAATAAAGAATATGAGGAAAGTAACATGTTTTGATATGTTATTAATTTTAGAAATTTCTGAGTCTACTTTGGAATTGTGTAATTTGGTAGTTGTGTCAAAATGATCTTGTCACAGTCACACAAACTATATTTGTCATGTTCACTGCCCTGTCATTAAACAAGGTAATATTCAGTGATGGCCATTATTTATTTGTTGTCTCCCATTAGTTGAGCAATATGTTAAGTACCACCTTATTAATTGAGACTGATTGCACCACACAGTAGGTGCACCAGTTACAGTAATAGGGATATCTGATTTAGACCTATTGGGTTACAGGGGAAGATCCAAAAATAAAATAATGCTTTGGTATACATAGAAATGTAATTTTAAGTTATTTAAGGCATCCTCTGTCTGAATAACATGAATTAGTTCCAGCATTAGTTTTCATTAAATCAATATTAAAGCAAACACTGCTAATATACTTACCAATGCATCAGCAGCAGGATGCAGGTTTCATAGACAGTTAAGGGTACAAAAGTGAAAAAAAAAAAACCCAACCACAAACAGCAACAAAATAAATATTTACTATCGGTAATAGACAATAACCTATGTTTATAGCAGAGGGATTTATGATATCAACTTGTAGATCCTAAGGGCTAATATTAGGCAATGACTTTGACTAACTTCATTCACACTTTATACTTCTAGAGATGATTTAGCCACATTTCATTTACATGTGGCATCAAAATGCCTCTCAAATACTCACAGGAAAATCAGATGGGATATCATTTACTAATGGAAGAAGGAATGGTATTTTTTAAAGGATACTGCAAACCCCAAATTTCCAAACAATTATTTGTTATTCCATAGAAGTCAAAGAGCATTACTACTGCCTCTACAAACTATCTGAACATGGGGATGTATTCCACTTGCGTCATGGTTGTTTGTTGGAGCGTTATTACATTTTCCACTTGGCTTCAGCATGGCACCACTGACCCCTGACTGTACAGATCTGAGTAATCATATTACAGAATAAACCATCAGCACATCTTAGGTGCATTTGTATTCATGTTTTCATAGTGGAGCAGGTGATGCTTACCTTCCACTGAATACTTGGCAAGAAAAAAAGCAGTTATGTGAAGTGCTGTTATTATTTCTATTAGTGACAGTGCTGACAGCTGCCTGTGTAACTTTGGGAGCTCTTGGCTTTTTATAAGGACAATTAAACATAACTGATTTAGCCCAGACAGGCTGATAGTTGATATGCACGCATATAAAGAAATACATATTCACTCCCACCCATTCTGTGGTGCCACAGGATCAGAGTGCTCAGTGGCAAGGCTGATTATAGTCATTAGGAGAGATGAGAGAGAGTTTTTGATATGACTGGAATACTAAACCACAACAGCCACTCTCATTCACTATATAGTCCACCCTTTTATTTCCATTTCCCATTTGCCAGTGACTGTTACTGTATCCAGTGCTGGTGGATATAATGCTATTTGAAGCCGTAAAGCCCTTTGAAAGAGTATCGTAAAATGAAAAGTGTGGACGAGCCAAAAGGTCCTCACTTTCCTAAAGTGTCCTCATTTCAATGGTCTTGGAGATACAAACTGGTCCCCACTTAGACAGATAGACAGGTACACACACACACATAGATGAACCCTAAATGGTAGCAGCCAATTCCTCTTCCTCCCTTCTCCCTTGTGACTCCCTGAACAATGTGAGTATTGATTTATGTGGTCAATCAGCTGTCCTGGTTAGCCTCGAGCCACTCCTCTACCAGCCCTTAAACCTGCCAATGCACTGAGGAAAACACACACAGTATAGGCACACATGTGAAGTGCTTAAAGTACCTCTGAACTGTAAGAGACACTGACAAGAGCAGGAAAAAAGAGATCACAGGGCTGGTCTTTGTGGAACAAAGCACAGAGAAATCTTTGAAGGGAGACCTTACACATGCCTCCAGCGCCCTCTGCAACATGTAGTATAATTCAAGGCCTGTAGCCATACAATGCAGACAGTTAAGAGGGATATACATGTATTAGAAGAATGGATTTGAATGGCACAGCAGTCTGATTTGTCACACAATGGGCCCATCTGTGGTAAACATGTATTTCTCTTTACTTAACTTGAATTCCATTCTTGTATTCTTGAATCCGTCTGCGTATTCATTTTATGAAAGTACAATGTGAAAGAAGTCTAACAGGAAGGACGAGGAAAGTATTATTTCTCTGAGGTTGTGAAGTGGGGATCAGGAGACTATGAACAAAGAATTTAGATATTTTGTCTATTTATATCTGCAGTTGGTGGTTTAAAGGTTTAAAGCTGTAGTCCAAACCAAAGTCAGACAGTAACGTAATCTCTCACTGATGAGATCTGTCTCAGTTCGTTTAAAAACATGGATGAACTAAGTCAAATTCACCTTTGTTTGAGTTGTCCCAGTGCACAACAAGTGCACAAGAAGTGCAAGGAATGACAGAACAGCCCAAAATGTACACAATACTGCATGCTTGTGATAAAGCTAGAACCATTTTAATTTTAGCGTGTAAGTCCTGATCACCACAATGCAATGTTTGACGTAAGAAACTTGTGTTTTGTTGCTTTTTAGGTCAACAGTGGCCAGCATCAAAGTATTCAAATGCTCTAGTTTTATGCTTTCGATGCTAACTAGGTCAGTTAAACAATTGTGTAAATATACCTTTTTCCTTTCCCTATTTGCTTGTTCCTCTCTCAATCCTTATCCCATTCCATCTCTTCTTTTCATGCTTTGCTATTTTTCTCATTTCTTTCTCTTTCTAAATCTTTCTCTCTTTTCCCACCTCCCCCATGTGTGTCCCTTTCTTTCTAATACCAGAGATGGAAATGGGATTGCCTGGTGAGGGAGACAGTAGTATAAATGCCCTGTGTAGCCAGATCAACACCTCCTTCACCAAGCCATCAGATGAGCTCTTCTCCAACCCCTCTATGTCTGCAAATGGCCCGCCAACCTGCACCGTGCCCCCTGTTCTGCCTCCACCACCTGCACCGATGCAAGGTAAGATAAGACTATAATAGATCAATATTCATTTTTACTAGTGTACACACTGAATTATGACCAGTGGTGGGGAAGTTAAAGTAAAACTTTTACTTTATCACTTCTAGCCACCTCCTCCTGGGTACAGACGGAACCTCCACTCCACTCTCCTCCTCCGGTTTCTGTGGCAATGCAAATGCAGAGCGGCCACAAACGCACGCCATCGGAGGCTGAGAGATGGCTGGAGGAGGTCTCCAAGGTTGTGAAGGCCCAACAGACGCCTCCTCCCGGCCCCACCATCCCCACCATCCCCGGACCGCCCTCCATGTCCAGTCATCAGATGTCCAGTCAGACAGCCATGTTAGCTGCCCCAGTATCCACTGTGCCCGTGTCCAAACCTCTTATTTCTGGCCCCTCTACTCTTTCAGGTCAGGCTCAGATGCCCCTCCCACCAATGTCAATATCATCAGTTCCTCTAATACCTGGCCCTCCAGTCTCAGGTCCCCCTATGTCTCTTCCCTCCATGTCCATTCCAACCATGTCAGGTCCAAGCATGTCTGGAGCCCCCATGATCCAGCCCTCCCTTCCCGGACCCCCAGGCTCACTTCCAAGCTCCATGCAACCATTCCCCTTGGCTTTTGATACCACTCCAGCCCCTGTGGGAATGTTTGCGAGTCAGCCTGTCCAACCTGCTTTTGTGCCCATGCAGACCTACATGCCAGGTCTAGCAAGCAGTATGACCTACCCCAATGCCAGTGTGCCTGTGGTAGGCATAACACCATCACAAATGGTGGCCAATGTCTTCTGCACTGCCACAGGCTCATCAGGCACAGGCAGTGCTATGGGCTCGGCCGGAGGAGGACCCAAGGTGGGGACGCTTGGAACAGTCGGGCAACCCCATTCCTATGCAGGCCCACCTAGTGCAGTTGGGCACACTCCAGGTTTTTCCACGCCTCCATTTTCGTCCACTCCACCATTATCAACAGCCATTAATGGCCTCCCACCGCACAGCAGTACGACAGTGGCCCTGCAAAATGGGACCTCCAGCACTAGTGGAAATGGTGGCAGTAGTAGCAGCTGGCCACCAGAGGGCAGCCAGCTAACAGCTCCAGTGGTTGATTCCCAAGAGGATGACCGTTTTGAGGCCAAATGGGCAGCCCTGGAGACAAAACCAGCAGCTCAGCAGCCTGGGAACAAGGCACCAGCTGCAACAGCCAACCCGTTTTCCAACAATCTGCAAAAGACTTTTGAGATTGAGCTCTAAGCCAGACTTGGCCTCCTAAAGCTGTGGCACTCATCCTGGAGTTAAAGCCTGGGGGAGCCTGGCACTAATTCCAGCATCTTTGCTTAGAATGGGATGCAGGTCCTTACAGTTAGCCTAGGATCCAACCTGTGGCAGCCTAGCAACTTGCTGAATGCTCTCATAGGAGCCTACAATGATCTTACTTGCTTTCTTCATGCTCCAATGAAAGACGGAGAGAGTAACTTAGCAGTTTGCTGGACTGTAATCTGAAGATCAGGTCTCTAGCGCTCTAGACTTGATGGACTGAATCCTTCCACTCCAGCCGCTACCTGCGTCTCTTCCCTGCTTTCTCTTCTCACTTCTGGCTTTCCTTTACCTGCTGCAAGTCCCTGGATGTAATGCACAAGCCCCCTCCAAGTACCATGTAGGGGGCGGGCGCAGTTTAGTACTTTCTTTCTTTGAAAGGGGACTCCACTCAGATGCATTCCAATCCCATGAGATGTTTCTTGGCAGTTTTGCTTGATTTTGGCAGAGACTTTAGCAAATGTGGTTACATGACAAGATACGGGGAGAAGCAGAGAAGTGATTTCTTGACTGATAAACAGACTGATGCTGATATTAGCCAAGCACAGCAGAAGTTCAGATACCTGAAAGGACTAGTCAGTGACGTGAGACTCAACCCTACAAATCCAAAAGAAGTTACTGACCAATAGTAGAGATTTATGGCCAAAAGTATTTTATTTATTGTATTTTATTTTTTATTTTAACAGGTTATGTGTACTTAAAGATCTCTTGATGCATGCTCAATAATCCAGGTAAAAGAATCCCAAAAAGCTGAATCTGTTCATCTGGACGTAGCGTTTTTTAGTGGGAGAAACTATAAAACGCTGCGTCCAGATGAACAGATTCAGCTTTTTGGGGTGTACTTAAAGATCTAAATCTTAAAGCAGTGTTTCAGGAGCATGTTGTTTTTTTATCCCCTATATTTATTTTAGTTGAATCGTAAAGAGTAGGGAAACTTCAGGTAGCAGACTGTAAGGGCCATAGTTGAAGGAAAGCACTGTGGGAAATTGAATCATGTAACAGGAACCAAATAGCCAGGGCATACAGTAATGTGACATGTGAGACAAGTGTATATAGCGGCATGTTTCTTCCACCCATTAGTCCTCACATAAATATGCTCCACTGCTGCTGCTGAGGCCAGTTGAGTCTGTATGGCTTCACTTTGGCATTGTAGCCCATTTCTGTTGCTAATGCCTAATTTAAAGGGCACTGGGACTTGAAAAATCTCTTCAGGATATCCAGCACACAGACACTCTGGACAGTACAGCACAGTCCTTTGGACTCCATTTTCACCGGACAAACCCAAGGAACTTTAATAACTCAGTGGATTTAAAAAAAGTAAATAAAACTTTGCAACACTGTGCAACTGGTTTGAAACAAAAAATGATGCACTACATTCTAACATTCACAAGTCCTTTTATGTGTTCAAACACAGGGTAAAGTCTCATCATGTACAGTATGATTGTGTATTCACCTCTACTGTACTGCTGTGATGCAGTAGTGCTACACTCACAACTGATTTCTGATTTCTGGACCGTAGGAGAAGAGAAACATGAGCAGATATCAATTCAGGTATGTAGGATGAAAAAACAGCAGCAAAGGGTTTCTGATGTCGAAATATTAGGGACAACAAAGATTCAATTGATTACCAGAGGAAAAAAATGTAACAGTGGAGAGGAAAGATGAAGGATAAGCTGTATGTGAGAGGATGGGGCTACTGTATACCTATAAAGAATGGGATGGAGGAAGTCTGAAGGAAGGAAAATCAGATGTGAAATAAACAGAGATAAAAGCGAGAGGCAGATTGTGTGAAAATATCTAGAACAAAGACACATTCATCACCCACGACACGAGCACTGTCTGCTGTCTTTTTGTTCCTCAAGGCCAAGCCGCTTTCATTTCAGCATCCTATTCCTCAACTCTTAAAACCTCAAAAAACAACACTTTTTATCATGTGAGTTTATGAAAACAATGTTGCTTATTATACAATTGCAGCCTCATAAACAAGGTTTTTCTCAAAACTATGTGCAACTCTTTATATAGTTAAAACCCCAGTACTATCAACAGAGCCTTCAGTGTTTTGACTTGCCTTCAGTGTTAGAAAGATGCAACCTTACTAAAGGTTCAAGTAGAAATGTGAAATGAAGGGCTTTTCCATGGGTTATTTCTGTATGTTACATAAACTACGATCTGACCACAGATGCTCCTGTTATGTTCCTTAGGAACTGAATTGTGTTTGGATATATGGACTGCCACTGATTAGATTTCCTGCTCATTAACTCCCTACAGTTTAATTAGCTTATTTGGTCCCTTCCTGTGGCTGGCTTTTCAGAGAACCTAAATTTACATGCTGCTGGCCTAATTTATACCACCTCGGTTCCTCCCAGGTTTTACCCCTTTGTTTTCTGATGAATTGATATTTCTTCCCCACAGAACAAATCCAAACCGCTCTCTCTCTGTCTCCCTCTCTCTACAAAAAAAAAAAAAACAGATTCCCTCATGAGATCGATGCTTTTATTTTGTTTGAAAATCTTTTTTTTTCTTTTGCCCTCAACTCTTGTTTGCACGCCCCCCAAATTATAAATGTAGGTTAATTGTGTTCCGCGTTAAAGCAAACTAAATGACCTCATAAACTTGATTGTAAAACCATAGTTTAGTGATGGTAACAAAGCAAAACCAGTGGAGTTTATTTTTAATCTTTATTTACAGAATTTTTGTATTTAAACCAACATATTTGTATTGTAATTACATTGTACAAAAGATAAATAAAGTAATATAATATTACACCTGCTCATGATTTGTAGGTAGTGACTGTGGTTTTCTTTTAATCTCGTCTTTTGAATCATTTCTTTTGTGACATTATGCTTAACCCCAAATTTGATTTCTTTTCTGCTACATGCTTTCTCAAGTGCTGTCCCCTGTTATTATTATTCTGGCTCTTACTTGTCGGCTTTGTTGCTGTGCTTTTCCATCAGCTGGATTTAAATGGGTTAAACACTTTCCTGAATGTTCTTAAACCACAGTGGAAACCCTTCAAGCTAGCCGATTTAAAGCAGTTTGGCTGACATATTGGGCAGTTTCCGCGCTTGCTCACTGGCATTTATCTGAGAAGATCATTACTGCTCTCATATCTGCTGGCTATATATGTAACAGTCAGGAGATTTGTTGGTGCAGTGCTGCAGCTAGTTTGGAAATGGTGCAAAGGTGAAAAACACCTCTACATATAACTAAATAAGATGTTAGGTCTTGCTTGTTTAAAGGAAACCTATTATGCTTATTTACAGCTCCACATTTTTATTCATGGGCTCTACTAGAGTAGCATTTCCTGATTCACAGATTGAAATAATTCTTATTTATTTCACACTGGACTTTCGTGCAGCCCTTCAGTTCATCCACTGTCTGAAACAAGCAGTTTTAGCTCCTCTCCCTTAAAGCCAGCTTTCTTCTGATTGGATGTCCCTTGCAAGCAGTGCTTCAGTGTTTATATTCAGAGATATGTGCCTGAGATGGCCATATTAGGGATGCTAGCTCTCAGTGACATCAAACAGAGCCAAGAGTAGAAAAGAAACTATCTGAAACAGAGCATTTAAAGTGAAGTCTGAAATTTTGGCTCAAAGGGATTACTTGCCTGCATGCTGATCTCATTATTTAAACATTTTTGGCAGTGTTTAACCTGAGCATCCACCATTGTAACAGAATATATATGACAGAAAATAAAGAAAAGTATAATTGGTCCACTTTAATCTGTACAAAAATAGAACCGTAAAAACAAGTTACATGTTAAGTATTAGGTTTTAAAAGTGCTGCTAGCTGTTTCTTTTTCTTTTTGAACTTTGAACAAAGCCCGGCTCGCTCTTCCCCACTTGTCTTTCTGCTGTGCAAACTAAAGTCAGCAACAACTTCTGGCTGTAGCTTCATATTTGACAGACACAAACGAAAGTGGTTTGAAGGGTCATACAATACTTAGCCCCAAAGACAGACACAAAGGAATGTGGCTGCTGACAGGTCGAAACAGCTGACAGCTCATAACCTTATTATACTTACATTAATCTTCTTTTTGTACCTTTCCTCTCTAACTAAACATCCTACTCCTGACTGAACTGCTGTCTAATCAGCGCTGTCCTCCAGTCAGCCGGGGCCGAGTGCTGCTGCTCCTCAGGTCACTAATGGAACCAGACAAGGCCTCTTTTCTTCTTAAGGACCGTGAGAAACGGAGTGAATGCGTACACACATACACACACATGCACACACTCAGCTCTTGAGCAGTGGTAGCAGTAACTCTCACCAGCCCATTGTCCTGTGATCTGAGGACATAGTTGATGAATGTGTGCTACAGAGGAGTAAAAGAGGAGCGATCGGCCCTGCTCGGTAGCTTGTGAAGCTTGTTTCCCAGTCATTCTGGATGTGCATCTTGTTATATGCATATCAAAATGATTTTAATGTTAAAGTGTTAAAGAAGCCATTATTCAAAATGTAGGTTAAGGCTTTATTAATTAAGACAGCCTTCACTGTTGTAGTCATAGTAGTAGGTTAAATTTGGCATATTTTTTCAGTTTTACTTTTGGTTTATAATGAATACACATGATGGCACTTGACAAAGATAATAATGAACATGTAAGCATGTTGGAATACTGATGTTAGCTCTTGGTTATTTGTGGGCTCCAGGGCTGAAAAGTAAGGCCAATGCTGAAGTGCCACTGGTAGCAGTTCTGTTTCTAGCTGTTTACTCGGCGTCACTACTGTCAATTCAATTTGCTTAACTGGACTTCTCCAGCATGTGTGTGCTTTTTGGAGCATTTTAACAGAATTATCTGACAAATAATATGGGCTGCTGTGAGGTAGACTGTCCAAGCAGTTTATGCTTCAGTTTTGGTGAGTGACACTCACTTGATACTTAGCACTAATTAGCAGGTATGTATGTCTGCGTGTTACACCTTTACACTTGCAGCACTAGCTGATAGCACCCTCTTGTCCATATACTCTCACAGCTACTTTATTAAGTACATCTGTCCAGCTGCTTGATGATGCAAATATCTAATCAGCCAATCACATGGCAGCAACTCAATGCATTTAAGCATTTAGACATGATCAAGACAACCTGCTGAAGTTCAAACCGAGCATCAGAATGGGGAAGAAAGATGATCTGAGTGATTTTGAACATGGCATGGTTGTTAGTGCCAGACGAGCTGGTCTGAGTATTTCTGAAACTGCTGACCTGGTGGGATTTTTCCACACAACTATCTCTGGGGTTTACAGAGAATGGTCCAAAAAAAGAGAAAATATCCAGTAAGCGAAAATGTCTTGCTGATGTCAGAGTTCAGACAAGGCACTGGCAGCTTTGGCTCAAGAGGTAGAGAGGGGTGGTGGATCAATTCCCCGGCTTCTCCAGTCTGCATGTCTAAGTATCCTTGGGCAAGATATTGAACCCAGAGTTACCCTCAATGCATCCATCGGCATGTGAGTGTGTGTGTATGAATGTTAGCGTTTAGGTATAGAAAAAAGTGCTTGTATGAATGTATGTGTGTGTGTGATTTGGTGAATGAGGCTTGTAGTAAAAAGCGCTTTGAGTGCTGAGTTGGAGTACAAAAGCACTATATAAGCATCAGTCCATTTACAAGAATGGCCAGACTGCTTTGAGCTGACAGGAAGGCAAAAGTAACTCAAATAAGCACTTGTTACAACTAAGGTATGCAGAAGAGCATCTCTGAACATGTTGAACCTTGAAGCAGATGGGCTACAGCAGCAGAAGACCACACTGGGTGCCACTTCTGTCGGCTAAGAACAGGCTCACCAAAATTGGACAACAGACATCTCCATTTCTGCGACATTCAAATGGTAGGGTCAGAATTTGGTGTAAACAACAAGAAAGCATGGGATCCATCCTGTACTGTTAACAGTTTAGGCTAGTTTTAGTGGTGTAATGGTGTGGGGGATATTTTCTTATTTTCATGGCACAATTTGGGTCCCTTAGTACCAATTTAGCATAATTTACATGCCACAGCCTATCTGAGTATTATTGCTGACCATGCCCATCCCTTTATGACCACATTGTACCCATCTTCTTATGGCTGCTTCCAGCAGGATAACACATCACACTCATGTCACAAAGCTCAAATCATCTCAAACTGGTTTCTTGAACATGACAATGAGTTCACTGTATTCAAAAGGCCTCCACAGTCACCAGATCTCAATCCAATAGAGCAGAGATGTGGTGGAACTGCAGCAAGTTTATGATGCTATCATATCAATATGGACCAAAATCTCTGAGGAGTGTTTTCAGCAGCTCATTGAATCTATGCCTTGAAGAATTAAGGCAATTATGAAGCCAAAAGGGGTCCAACCAAGTACTAGCAAGGTGTACCTAATAAAGTAGCCATGCGTGTATTGACTTCTGCTTGTAAAAACCAATATGGTGGCTGCCAAAATCCTGATGTTGAAGTAAAAAAATTCAGCATCCAGTTAAGTTATAAGTAAGCTACGTCCATCTTTTAAATACAGTCTATAGTGGGTACATATGTCACAATGTCAGTTCTTTTTTGCCTAACCCGTTCTACCAAACTTTGTGACAGTTTAAAATGTGTTTTAAATACGTTTAAATGAGGGATTTAGATACATTTACTAACTTTACTAAGTGACCCCCCCACCCAAAAAAAAACCAACCTAACAAGAAAAAGAACTATATTGTAGTTTTGAAAATAAGACAGCAAACACACCCGTAATATGTTAGCATCAGCAGATATTTTCCTACTCCCTCTGCAGTTCTCAAGGCTGAGCCCATTTGTTCCCAGTATAGAAATCAATCTGTAAAAACTGGTCACAAATACGTACTTTTATTTTAGGGGTTCAGAACTACCCTTTAAATTCAACCGTGTCCAGCCACAGCGCCTCCACCTACCTATCTACCTACCTGCGCTTGTTACATTGTAGGCTACTGCATAATGAACAGTCTACATAGGAGATGGAGATGCTTGGTTGCCATGGTGACACGGTTAAAGACTCATTTATAACATCTGAAAAAGTGCTGGAATCTGCAGAAAATGCTTCCTATACATATACATTACAACACCAGAAGAAATGAAAGCAGCTGAAAATACAATATAATCCTAATGGATTCTCAAGGTGGGTCAGACAAGTGTGTCTGTGTGTATGTGTGTGTCTGTGTGTGTGTATTTCTCTTTTAACTGCCTGTTTGTTGCACACCTACCAATAGTGTGTGATCACTCAGAACGAATTACATTAAACCAAATCATATAACAGTGTTTGTCTGAATATTTCTGTGAACTGTGTTTTTCACTTCAGATTTGTTCTCTCTCTCTTGCTTCACTCCTTTTAGTGGATGTGTACAAAAGGAAGGCTGTTGTTTCTTTCAGTCCTTTGCATCACTGTGTATGTGCATATAATTAAATAGAGCCTGTGAGGAAGGATGTGACTGAGTGTGTGTGATATGTGCATATCTGGGTGATAGCAACATCTGATAGCTGTATAAGCACAGACTCAGTAATGGTTTTTGTGTAATGGACCATCGCTGGACTGTCAGCTCTGCACCGGATAATGCATCCATGCTACATGCACACACACTCATTTATCCTTCTTATCGCTACTTCATCACACAAAAAGGTACAAACACGCTCACATGCATGCTGATATCAGAAATCTTGTCAAGAATTCTCGCACTCCAGGACTCAGTCTTTGAATCCCACACTGGTGCAACACAGTCACTTTTATTGGATATACTGTTTGCAATGTGACCTTGCAGTCCTTGAAGCTTGAAGGAAGTAATTACATTGATTAATTGCATGTGTTTGCTATTGATTAGTGCAGCAGCTGTGTCCATTGTTTGGCACACAGCTGGTTCCACCAGCATGACACAGTAATATATATATTAAAGATCAATTTTTTGTATTTGTGTACACAGTAAATAGGCCATGACAAGCTTATACAAAGGGGTGTGCAGTAATATGCACTTGTCACAAAAAAAAAAACCTAACTCTGGCCCTCAGGGAATAAGCCAACTTCAAATGCCAAGACAAGAGCAGGGGCCTGTTTCTCCTAACTGAGCTCAGTTTAATATCAAAAGAGACTTTGGCCACTTTCCAATATAAGAACCTAAAATTGTATTGCCTGAAATAATCAGTTTTTGAGATAATAGATCCAAAGGAAAGCTTGACTGGCTTCTGCACATCATCATTAGGAATTTGCCTCAGTGAGCTCAGCTCAATGCATCCATGTGTCTCCATGTGTCCTTCTGACCTTCTTGTGTATTCCCCTGTTATTCTCAAACTAGACAGGGTAATTTGCTGCAAGATACAGATAAAAATTCAATAATCCTTAAATTAGATGATGATTTATGTGTAATGAGACAAAGAGGAGTACTGTGAGCAGCAAAATTTTCCTCTGGGTACAGACCAGAAGTCCTTGGACTGGAGACGGCAGCCTGTCCGTGCACAAACACAAAATGCACATGGACAGTGAGAGAGTGTCGGCTTCTACCACCCCCTGCCAGCAGCTGTCACTCATCAGCACTGGGTGCCAGAGAGGACCAGAGCGAGTCAGCTCTCACCCATTGTTTGCTCTCCTCAAATCATCCAAGCAGTGAAGTAAATTGTCTATTTACTATGCCAGTGAACCAGAGGGGACTTTTCTGTATGCTGTTATACCTAATAAGCCTATGGCAGACGGAGATTACAAGTCTTTAAAATGGAGCTGTCTCCTCAGTGCTTAGTCACAAGCTTAATCATTGTGTGACAAATTGTCAATAATGAGTAAATCCTCTAATATTTATGTCTTCTTTTTAAATGATCATGCTACATGAGCCCTGAATATCATTTTTGCTCAAAGTTTGACATGCAGAGCTTTTCTGTTTCTGTAAAATGCTACGACCTGACTCATGGGCTGTAACAAAGTGGAGACAGACAAAAATAAGGGTTTTGTTTCAATAAATAAATGCCTTTAGAGGCTAAAGTGGAAAAGAATAAGCAGTCATGAGAGGTCCAGCAGTAAAAGAGTGATGACAATGCATGCCTCCCCAGGCATACCTGAGAAGGTGTGGACAATTCAGACAATGAAGCCCATAGACCCATGCACTGCCACTGCAAGGCCAATGAAAGTACAGGGGGCATAACAAATAATATAGTGATCAAATCACTCTCATGTGACTCTAAGCTGCTGAGGAGCATGTATACATCCCCTCTGCAGCATCTAGTCCTGGTTGTGAAGCAGTAGGGGTCCAGGGTTGAGCTTCTGAAAACATGAATAACTTACTAGCTGAGAAAATGCAAATTCCTAACTTCCAAATAGGACAGCTTCATTGTAAAATCCCCTGCTGGGACTCACTGAGGACACTTACCAGTAGGTGGTCTCATACAAAATTTACTATGCTCCAGCTGCATTATTTGTGCTCATTTGGCGCCCTCCTGTGAAAATACAAGGAATCACAACATGGGCCCAACAACCAATTTCATGCTGCTACAAGAGACCCCACAAAATTTGCCAGTTCTGTCAGTTCTGTGGGGCTCTGTAAGGTCTTTGATTATATATGTATATACATGTCTTTACAGCTTTTACAGCTAAAAACACTGTATCATACTGATGGAATCGATATTAAAAGTAACTACTTTTAATATCATTTAGTTACTACATCTTAACTTCAGTAATTAGAAATCCAACATAGTCCATACTAATCTTGCAAACTCCATAGGAGTCCAACCCAGACCAGAAGACACTGCTAATAATGCAGCATGGCGTCTGTTCAGACGGGCCATGACTTCAGCTGATATCTCAGCTGATACCAATATCTCAATGCCCACCAACATCTGATACCCTTCTACACATCCAACTGCCCTGTTCAGATAAGGCATATTTGTTTTTTGTTTTTTTAAAACTTCTTTACACTGCCTAGGATTGCTGCATCTGCAAGCCGCTTTGCAACCCATCTCCACCACAGCTCCTCCTCCCAGACTGTCTTCTGACTTAATCAATGACATATCGGTAGTCATTAATTGCCTGCTCTACTCTGTGCTGTGGGTCTCAGTGCTGCTCTGCCTGCCTGCCTCTGGTTTTCCATGGATGTGTGGAAGAGCAGGGAAGTCCCACAAAGAAGCCATGTCCCTAAATATAAATGACTGCAAATGAAAATTTCAACCTTATTTTACCTGTAGTAGTCCTGGCTGAAATAACATTAACAATGGTTGATAAATATCTGCATCCACATAAACAGGATCTTAAAGCGGAAGAGAAATGAAATTCAGCCATTACTTATTTAATTATTTTCCACCGTGTCATGTCAATATTTCCTCTGTAAGACGGGTCTATTAGTTTAATCTGTGTAAGTCACTGGAATTACTGGAAGTCTGTTAATACTAATGGTCCATTAATTTTTTTTTTTTTTTTTTTTAAATTTCAGCATTTTTAAAA
>VUQS01044506.1:33686-47725 GCA_015108495.1 Heterochromis multidens
CACCCCCTCCCCGACCCCCCCCCCCCCCCCCCCCCACACACACACACACACACACACACACAGAGAGAGAGAGAGAAAGAAAGACCCTGCTTTTAGTGACAATGGCAGAGAAAACTTAATGTTTAAAAGTGCCTATGCTGACAATTCCTGTTGCTACAATTCCTTTTGCACAAAATGGCAACAAAAAACAAAATCATGTGTGCGCTGTTGCTCTTTCAGTAACTGTTGTCGGCATTTCTGAATGAAGCCGTTGGGAACACAAACGTGACTATGACTGAATGACAGAGCACCATCACTTTAACAGATTGATGAAGGCAGTGATGTCTGGAAAAGGTTTAAGAGAGCTACGTGAAAACACCAATGCTTCACTTCCCATTATAACCCCAGAAAGGCAAATCTACATTAGTACACAGGTACTTCATATAATGGAATGTCTAACATGACAACAGCTACATATTTTATACTGCAGATACAACTTCATGAGAGGATGGAGGCTATAAATGACATGGCTCTGTAATTAGGCACAAATGATCTCAGTATCTGAACATATGGAGAAATCTCCAAAAGCCAACCCAAGGGGTTATATATAAATGGGTGTTAAGATTCCCATGAAGGCACACACTGCTGCAGCTTGTGTTTCTCCAATTTGCATTGCATTCTGCCCTGAGTACTGTAGGAACATTTTTTCTTTCCAAAGTATTATACATACTCCTTAACCAGGCCAGGATTTGTGGGTTTGATGGTTCAGAAGATGTCACCATGTAAGTGGTTGCAGTAGCTTGCTAAGTTTTAAAAAGTCCTTCAAACTTTTAAAATCTCCCACTATTCCCAGTACTTCCCTTTAACTTGTCCCGCTGTCATATTTAACTAAGAGCATATTCAAACTGAAAGTGGGTACCCCGCTGCTGCTGATCTGTGCAAAGAGAAATTAATGAGCATGGAAGACCACCCTTGAGTGCAGTTCAAGAGTTCAAGCGCTGCTGTTATAATGATTATTGAGGGAGTTGAAAGTCTTAATTTTTAAAAGCAGTCAGTTGAAAACACATGTCCAGCTTTCCATTTGTCCAGTTAAAGCATTCTGATTGGTCAGTTGGGGCTGTCCATCATCTCACGGCTGACACGAAATCAGTTTAAAATCAGGTCAAGAAGGCAGATAAGATTGAAACCAAATCCTAGGTCAGTAGTAATAGTGTGAAATCCAGATGGTGATCATTTTACATATCTGAGCAGCTTCCCTTTTTACATAAAACAAACGCTGATTCCAGACCTGCCATTTAATCCATCCCCCTTGTTTCCATGGAGCAGCAGTGCCAAGATTCACAGTGTTTTTGTAGCCCATCTGAGGAAAACTGAGTGCACTTTGAGAAGTTTGCCTGGTGGAAAAGGTCACAGGCTGTCCGTGCGGGCGTGACAACTGTCACACACTCTGACCGGGTGGTCCCAGCCTCGAGAGGGCACAGGCTTGTTGTGTGTGGAGCAGAGCCCGCACACGCCCTGCCCACAGGCCCTGCAGTGGTGCTTCGACATAGCTGGAGTGAAAGGTTTGGAGCACTGGTGGCACTTGGTGATGTCCTGGTCTGGCACCCAGTAGTCTGGCCGAGCCACGTCCTTCACGAAACCTGACGGGGACAGGCCAAACAGAAGAATGAGTTTAAGATTTTAAATCAGAGATTTTTTTCTTTTTTTTTTTTTTAAGTAGAACATAAATGCACTGCTCATACGCAGGGGACAAGACGCAACTTGTTTACAGAGTTCTGACTTCTTCACAATGAAAATCATCTTTTTGTCCAGTAGTGTTAACCAAGCTTACATCCATCGTGCCATCTGTAAACACCATCTCCATTACACCTCATTCACTCATCTTGCAGCCCCATTAAAGAAAATTCCAACTTCCCCCTCTGTGTTTTACTGCTGGATAAAGATATCAGCATGGGTCTGTACTCAAGAGACAAGATTTTTTTTTTGGTACTAGAAGCTTTCTGGTTTATGTCTGTAGTCTAAGTAGTACTGATCTACTGAGTAGAACAGTTTGTGTGGAGAGACAAAGTGGGATTGCATTTTCTGAAACGCAAACCAATTTTGCCTTTAAATGAGTTAAAAAAAAAAAAAAGATCTGGATTAGTAAATTATAACCAGCAGCCTTAAACTTGATACCAGTCGTCTATTATTCAAAAGTCTACTCGCTACACTAGAAGCCCTAAAACACTGGCTGTTGTCCCCAGGGGCTGGATTATCAGAAGAGAGCTGATAGGTTCTCAGATGGCAACTGGATCTATGCTGTCACCATTGTGGTCTTGGTCAGGTTGGTGGCTCAGACTCATTTATTTTATCAAAGAAATGTGCTGCCAATATTTACGAGGCTTCGTTTCAAGTCCTTTCCCAAAGTTTGATCCTATAGATTTGTTTTTCTTCCTGGAAACCGTTTACTGAGGCTGACTTCATGCTGTGTCCTTCACTCTGTGGGAGCATTCAGCCCCTGAAACATCAGTATCCACAATAAGTTCTTGTGCCAAGTCAGAGGCTTTATTCATCTGTTTTTTAGAGCAAGGTCAAGCAAATCCCAAATTGTGCCAAAGTGTTCTATTATTACCTCCACCGATGAGGTTATGTGACTGGGTGGGTGTGTCTGTAAGCAGCATTACATTAAAATATATGGATGGATCCGCATTAAAAAAGTTACAAGACAGTGGCGGGGGGGAGGGGGTTAAGTTAATAACTTTTGCAGTCGATCTAAATCTGGATTCAGGAATTTTGGAAGGATTTTTTTTTTTTTTTTTTTACCATTACATAGACAGGACAAAAATGGGACATTTCACATCATATCTTTACAAATACATCAAACTGAAGTAACAAAAACGGTGGGTGCTGTCTTGAAGTCTCCAAGAAAACTACTCTGAACCCACACATTCTGCTGGATGCAGCTGTGTTCCTGCTTATGATCAGAAGCCTACTGATGCTACCTTTACAAAGTCTCACAATTTGTAGCCTTAATTAAAAATCACATGACTAATTGCTTTTGTTGCAGCTGTCACAGGTAAAATGACTCTTGTACTGATGTTGAAGTTTGGGGGTCTGTAATTTCAATGTAATCCATCAAACTAGTTAGATTTTAATTATACATTAATTGAAATCAATATTGTTACTGGTGAAAATTCTATAATTTTAATGGTATTGCACAGAGGTGCACTCAGTCTTGTTGGACGATGTACACCGGTATGAAGAATCACCGAGTAGTTTCCTGAACCTAATTAAAATTTATTAAACCAGCCATCCAACCATGTCTCAGATGGAGTGATAGTGCTGACACCAGTAGTTTAGTCTATCCTAACACACTCACTGAGTAATTGTGCTGAATGATACAACAGACCAAATCAGTTTTGTACTGTAAAACCGGAAATTAGAATCGCCTTTAACAAACATCTGACTGGTGAGGTGCCATTTTATAGAGAGATAATATAAAACAAGCTACAGAGCACCAACAGAATGTGCAATAATAAATAATAAAAAAGCAGCAGTACTCACAGAGAGGGTAATCCACAGCTGTGGTGACCATGTCCAGTGTCGACTGTGCCACCTCTGTCACCCTGCGAGCTATTAGACCACGAGGCTCCACCTTACACACTAAACAAACAGTGTGTGTGAGAAACAAAGAAATCAAAACACAGAAGAAGAAATATCAACAAGTCAGGAGCTGCAAAGATCAGCATCCAACGCATGAAAACACATCGTCTCTCACTGTTCGGTCTGCACTCTGTACTATGCAAATACAGTGTCATGAAAAAGTATTTGGCCCCCTCCTGATTTCTTTTTTTTTTTTTCATATTTGTTACACACAAATTTTAATATTAGACAAAGATAACCCGAGTAAATACAAAATGCCGTTTTTAAAGGATGATTTCATTTAACAAGGGAAAAAAGCTGAGACCTGTTGAATCAAGAAATCACTTAAATAGAACCTGTCTGACAAAGTGAAGCAGGCTAAAAGAGCTCAAAGGCAAAGATACAGCTGAGAAACAAAGTCATTGACATCTGTCAGTCTGGAAAGGGTTACAACATTTCTAAGGCTTTGGGACTCCAGTGAACCACGGTGAGAGCCATTATCCACAAATGGAGAAAACTTGGAACAGTGAAGAACCTTCCCAGGAGTGGCCGGCCTAAACAGATTACTCTCAAGTGCGCACTGACGACTCATCCAGAAGGTCACAAAAGAACCCAGAACAACATGTACTGCCAGAACAACTGCAGGCCTCACTGGCCTCAGTTAAGGCAAAAAAATGGCATCCATGGGAGAGTTCCAGGGCAAAAACTACTGCTGACCAAAAAGAACACAAAGGCTCATCTTACATTTGCCAAGAAAACATCTTGATGATCCCCAAGAAAATATTCTGTGGACTGACGAGACAAAAGCTGAACTTTCTGGAAGGTTCGTGCTCCATTACATCTGGCGTAAAACTAACACAGCATTTCATAAAAAGAACATCATAGCAGCAGTCAAACATGGTGGTGGTAGTGTGATGGTCTGGGGCTGCTTTGCTGCTTCAGGATGACTTGCTGTAACTGATGGAACCATGAAATCTGCTCTCTACCAGAAAATCCTGAAGGAGAATGTCTGACCATCAGTTTGTGCCCTGAAGTTCAAGCTCACTTGGGTTATGCAGCAGGACAATGATCCAAAACACACCAGCAAGTCCACCTCTGAATGGCTCAAAAAAACTAAATGAAGGTTTCGGAGTGGCCTAGTCAAAGTCTGGACTTAAATCCAATTTACATGCTTTTGCATGACCTTAAACAGGCTGTTCATGCTGGAAAATCCTCCAATGTGGCTGAATTAAAGCAATTCTGCAAAAAAAAAAAAACAGAGTGGAACAAAATTCCTCCACAGTGATGTGAAAGACTCATTTCCAGTTATTGCAAATGCTTGATTGCAGTTCTTGCTGCCAAGGGCGGCACACCCAGTCAGGTAGGTGAGGATAACTTTTTTCACTTAATAAATGAAATCATAATTTAAAAACTGCACTTTGTATTTACTCAGGTTATCTTTGTCTAATATTAAAATTTGTTTGATGATCTGAAACATGTAAGTGTGACAAATATGCAAAAAACTAAGAAATCAAGAAGAGGGCAAATACTTTTCACAGCACTGTATACAGAGATGTGACTCTGTGATATAATACTATGTGTAAATGTGGGTTCACCTATAATTAAGTGCTTAGCAGCTAAAATGATGATTAAAGACATTTATCTAACTTAACTCTAGGTTTAGACTTACAGTTTGCAGCAGCTTAACTGACAGCTTGTGTCCATCTTACCCTGGCTGTTGGTGTCAGGAGGCCCTCCTTGGCGGTAGCAGGCCTCACACACCCGGACAGGGGTGCTGCCCCAGCCCCTCTCTGGCACTGGCATCCTGTGGCTGGAACAAGGATGGCAGAAACCTTCCCCACATGATCGACAGTGATGCTTCCTGTCTGCATCCTTGAACTCCTTCTGACATCCATGACAGGCCTGAGGAGTAGGAGGAAGGGGGACACAATGATGGCAGATACGATAACATTATTACTGCACGGACCGAGGGAGCAAGTCACTGAAGACTATCAAAGATTTATCAACTTGTAATTGCTGTAGTTATTCTAGTGTCTTATGTTGTGTGTCTAAGCGTTAGCCGTTCATACTCACAGCGATCTCTGTATTAGGTCTCCAGTATGGAGGTGCCACCTGGTCAGTGATCCAGGCAGTGACGGCTTTGGTGGGGCCCGTGCCATACTCTGATACTGACTGAATCACATAGTTCATCCCATCCAAGACCCTCTGGGCAGCATTTTGGTGGCTGGTCAGGAAAGTGTCGGACTGAAGGAAGACAAAAGTATGATCTAAAAGACTTGGTAAAAAGTATGACAGGAGAGTTGACTGCCTGTTGAGGTCAGTGTCAATGTTGCCATCATTGTTTCTGTGATCATAAGTGAATGTGATGCAAACCAACTGAAGTGAACCATCTTAACAGGCAGTATCTTCTTGCAGTCAGTATTTTTGCTTTGCAGCCTAGCATTTCATATCAAAAGTACAGTATGAGGCCAATAACATGCCACTGTGAACCCTCAATTGCATGGAAAACACAGTAGGAAGGCAGGGATGGTGTTATCAGCACGGCTCAACAGTCCAAGCGTTTCACTTATATTTGCATCTGATAATTTATGTGCGCACCCTGTAAAATGTACATTGCTCAAAAAAATTAAAGTAAAACTTTTTAATCAGAGTACAACGTCAAGTCAGTTAAACTTCTGGGATATTGATCTGGTCAGTTAAGTATCAGAGGGGGTTGTTAATCAGTTTCAGCTGCTTGTTGGTGCACCAGAGGGGCAACAATGAGACAACCTCCAAAACAGGAATGGTTTTACAGGTAGAGGCCACTGACGTTTTTCCCTCCTCATCTGTTCTGACTGTTTTTTCACTAGTTTTGATACCAGGAGACAGACAGTTACTCTAGGAGAGCTGGACAGGGCCATAGAAGGCCCTTAACCCATCAGCAGCACCGGTATCTGCTCCTTTGTGCAAGGAGAAACAGGATAATCACTGCCATAGCCCTACAAAATAACCTTCAGTAGTCCATTGGTGTGAATGTCTCTGACCAAACAATCAGAAACGGACTTCATGAGGGTGTCCTGAGTCCTCTAGTGGGTCCTACGCTCACTGCCCAGCACCGTGGAGCCTGACTGGCATTTGCCATAGAATACCAGAATTGGCAGGTCCACCAGTGGCACCCTGCGCTTTTCACAGATGACAGCAGGTTCACCCTGAGCACATGTGACAGACGTGAAACGGTCTGGAGAAGCTGTGAAGAATGTTATGCTTCCTGTAACATCATTCAGCATGACCGGTTTGGTGGTGGGTCTGTGATGGTCTGAGCAGGCATATCCATGGAGGGACGCACAGACCTCTACAGGCTAGGCAACGGCACCCTGGTTCATCCCGATACCATTAGGTATCGGGATGAACTGTCCAGGAGCTCAGTGATGCCCTGGTCCAGATCTGGGAGAAGATCCCCCAGGACACCATCCGTCGTCTCATTAGGAGCATGCTCTGACGTTGTCAGGCATGCATACAAGCATGTGAGAGCCATATAAACTACTGAGTACCATTTTGAGTTATTGCAATGAAATTTTGGTAAAATGGACTAGCCTGCCGCATCATTTTTAACTTTGATTTTCGGGGTGTCTTTGAATTCAGCCCTCTGTAGGTTGATAATTTCCATTTCCATCAAACAATGTGGCATCCTTTCATTCCTAACACATTACTCAGTCCATATCATTATAGATATCCAGCATGATTTGTTTTTTCCACTGAGATCTGATGTGTTTTCAAAGTGTTCCTTTAATTTTTTTGAGCTGTGTATTTAGGGGAACATATGAGAATAAAATTCATTACATAGTTCAACCCTAGCAGTATTTTCTCTTTCAACACAAAGCTTGATAACAGAAACAACTACACTTTTTACTAAAGTTTAATTTCTTTTCAGGTAAACAGGCCAAAACATGTAGAAAAGTGATCTTTTCACCTGCTTCCACCCACCTCTGGTATATTTTACACAGTGACAGAACAACTGAATTCAGAAGTTAAAGAAAAAAAAATGTCTGTATGCATAGAATCTAGCTTAGCCTTTCACATAACGTCAAACTTTGCTGAATGTTGTAAACTTAGCTGCGGGCTCACAGGAGTCGCCTCCTCTCTCTCTAGCAGCAATACCTGCAGCATGCAGGGATGAGTCTAAAGTGATGGCACATGGTGTACTCCACGAAATCTCAAAGCTTTAGTTGATAATTAAGTAATTATTTTTTCCCTAGGCAAGAGGTCAGCAACCTGTGGCTCGCGAGCCACGATCAGTAGTTGAGTTAACCATAACCCTATTAATACATATACTATATTAATACATATACTATATGTATTAATTTATCCTCTCCCAATTACATTCGCCATCCGCCAGTCTCGCCACAAATTCTTTTCATTTCTTGTGAAATAAATATTATTAAATATAAATGACAAAACTGTGAAAATGAAAAGAGGGGAGGCATGCTTTAATACTCACATCCTCCCAGACGTGCTTGACCTCAGATCGCACCACACCGCTCTCTGGGTCCTGGTTTCCCATCCAGTACTGTCTGCTGCGGTAGATTACCCCACAGCTAGCACACTCCAATACATATCTGAAAGAGGGAGGAGAGGAACAAGGCAAAAGACAGTGGAAGTGAGATTATTGGCTGAAAGGCAAAGAAAGGAGTGTGAGCGTGTGTGTGTGTGTTTACCTACCCGGACCAGGCGTACTTGGCCAGTCCAAACCATGGATTATCAGTGGAAGCTGATGTTTTGGGCACAACAATCACCTCTCTCCCTGCTTCATAGCACCTCTGGACATGCAACACAAAATAGATGTAAACAGCAGCATGCATGCAAGTTCACCTAAACTGGCTGCGAAGGTCCCTTCTTACCTTACAGATGAGGACCTTGTTGTTGTACTGATGTGCATATTGGCACAGTCCATCTGCCATGTGGGGAACCCTGTCTCTCAGATGGTTCATTCCATTTCTACAGCGAATGCTGGAGAGTCACACCAACATGACAGATATTAGAGTTGGTGAAGGGGATGCTTAAAAACTATGGTTACAGTCCACTCATTCAGAACAAGCGTTATGATTTCTCCCACAATCTCTCTTCAGGTTTAAATAAGGAAGAAAGAAGAGGAGTAGGCAAGAAGCAAAGTAGGTTTCTCTTCTCTGAAACACGGAAAAGGAATTACCATTTACGTATCCCCCTGAGGAGATAGTTAATATCCATAAAAAAATAAATAAAAAAAACAGAGAATCTGTATTTTAAAAGAATAATGTCCTATACTATGATTCAGTCACAGAGAGAGTAAAAGATTCCCGTTCATGCCTGTTTTAAGAAAAAAAAAAAAGTTGAATTATCTGGATAAAACTAAACTCTAAAAAGGTTTGGAAAGGTAGGATGAAGTTAAAATAGTCTTTCAAAGGTGATAAGGGAATCTCACAGAAAACATCCAGCACTGGAGATCACTACAGTCTGCAGATCAACAATAATAATGCAGGTATGATACACACATCCCACTATTTGCCAACTATGTAATACAAATATTTACATAATTTAGGAATTATTCATCTTTGCCTTTGAAAAACAATGCAAAGAATCAAATAGACAATTACATAAAGTGAAATTTCAAGCCTCAAAGAATTTCCTCCTTTGCTTTTAGGTTTAGCCTAGGTTAAAATTGTAAGGGCCAATTCTAACTCTTCTGTGTAGACAGTGGTATTGACTTACTTGCAGCTGAGACAGAGAGCTGAGCAGGTGAAGTATTCGTCTGGGAAAAAGGAGTACAGTGTCATCTTTTCATCTGATAGTTCTCCACAAAAACGCTCACTGAGAGCCTGGGGGAAAAAAAATAGAAGGGATTAGAAGACATAAAACCAGATGGGAGCTGAAAGAAGGCTGAGGAGAGACTTCAAAGGAAGAATTAAAACAATCATATGCTATTTCTTTATATTTTTCTTAAAGCTCTCTAACACGGTGCTTCTTCACTTACTTCTAGTGCATGAAACACTATCCCGGGCTGGCGGGGGGAGCGTGTGTGAGTGTTCTTCACTTGCTGTCTGACGGCCTCTAGCAGCCCACTGTAGTCCGTGGGAGGTGTGATGGTCTGAGTGCCTACATACTGCACTGAGCTGAAGGCCTCTGTCCCCAAACACAGGTCATGAAAACGCTTCTGCAGGAGTGTGTCTGCATGGCCAGCCACCTTTGCGTCTACAGCAGAAAAGAAAGACAATAAAATTTTAGGTTGTGTTACAGAAAATTAAAACCAAGAAAAAAATAATTATACAAAAGTTCTTTCTGGAAAATTAGACGTGGTTTTGTAGATGTATATAATACAGTGTCCAGCAGTTTCACTACCGTGGCCCAGGAGCTGGGTGTGTGTTGTTTCCTGGAAGATGATGACGGCAGGCCCCAGAGAGGACAAGGGTACATCCAGACCACAGCGGGTGGACAGGGCCCTCAGCTCTGGGGTGAAGTGCTTCAGGTAAGCCCCTGAGGCACTACTCAGGAACTGGAACATATCATTGTGAAGACGCTCTGCCCGTGTACGATACACCACTATATCTGACACTGCCAGCACCTGCAATTGAGATAAGAAAATGTATATGGAAACAAGACAACAATAACATAAAATTAAAAAAATGCTGAAAACCGAAAAAGAAAGTTAGTTACATTGTTTTGTTTACACGATTTGGATATGAGCATTAGGTCGGTAGAAAAAAGAAGACAACACTAAAGCAAACCACACAGAATCATTCCACCCAAACCAACCAGCAATCACTAAATTTACCTTCAGCAGCAGCCGCATTCTCTGATTCTGATTGGCTGCGGCTCCCAAGAGGCCCTCTGTATCCAGCGCAATGAGGCTGAGAGTGGGGTTGTAAGCAGCCCAAACGCCCACCGTACAGGAGCTGGGGGACTTGGAGGTGTAGAAAACAGTCTCGCCATCAAACAGGACATGGTTGAGCGTGTGGGACTTGCCATCACCAGTGTTTCCAAAGATGGAGAGGACCTTGACACCTGCTACATCGGCACAGCCAAGTCGCTCCACAAACTCAGCCTCATCTTGGACCTAGAGGGAGAGAGGAGAGAGAGCAACAAGAGACAGGCTGGCTATAGAGAGAGACTGGGTTGTTGAGTGCACCCTGTGATACGATTGGATAAATTACTTAAACTGACTCTTTGTGAACAACGCAGTTATTTATATATATATATATATATATATATATATATATATAAAAACACGCAAAAGAACTGCGTTGAATTATCTGAGAGACTGTTCACTTCAACTTTAGCCCACAAGTTAAACGTGTATTGATTAACAACATAACAACATGCTGCTGAGCCTTAACACATTATCGCCTGCACTTTGTACAGCTGTACCAACAACACACCGTGAGGGAGTCTCCCATGTGGGTCAGCTGTGCTGTATGACTCACCAGGGACTTTCTTAATAACAGACCCTATTTGCTGTTGTGGTGCCCTCATTTGCAGTTTAAACTTTACGGTTTTTCAACGTATTATAAGCAGGACACCATCCATACGTTAAAGCCACAGGCTGTGTATATAAAGGCAACAAAGACTTCGGGGCTAAACACGATGAACAAACCCAGGCGACGCTGTTTTAATGTTGCTTTTAGCAAAGCGTCGAGAAGAAGCTAAACCATCAACAAACTCGCTTCATTAACTTCAACACAACAAACTCTCTTTAGTGCTTAAAAGCAGGTTCGTCTCACTCATCTGCAACACTGTTTTTTTGTTTTTTTTTCCCTTCGTGACAACAGATAGTTAAGGGCCTTCAGTAACACGACTGTCTTCCCCTTTCTAGCCTAGCGGCTAACTGTTAGCAGCCGTTAGCTCAGCTGATGTTAGCTAACTTTACCTGCAGGTTTTCTTGTTCGTCCACGAGCAGGAAACTCCGGCCGTCGTCGGGACGCTCCTCTGTCTTCAATGGACTGATCGACAAACTCTCCATTTCTTTCATCAGGATATCGGACATCGTTGTTCAATTAGTTGAAACGCATTTGTGGCGGCACCAAACAGCAACGCGAAAGTTCAACATGACGCCTACCTGTCCGTCAATCACAACAACAGCGCGTGGACTGTAGGAGGAGCCAGAGGGGGCACGTAGGGCGGCGACGTAAGACGCGCTTGTGTGACTTTGGTCTGTACATCAGCACCACCTTGTGGTCAGAAGCAGTACACCGTACAACATGCCACTCAACAAACTTCCCTCATCTAGGAATGAGAAAGCATAAAATACATTGAGTTGACCCCTGTGCGCGCGCTTTGTGTAGCCTGTAATATGTTTTTAATTTAAGATTAATTATGTAAACCAAACACAAAACAAGTCAATCTATCTTTCCCACTACGTTAATGTAAAACAATATATTTATTTTTCTTTATAACTGAAGCAAACCACACGAAATCCAAGTTCCCTTAACTGGCAGAAAGTGTTTTATTGGCGCGGTGCTGCCATGCTAGAGCTGCTCGCTAATGTTCATTAAATATTTGTTAGCACAGATCTATAAATATCACATGTCACTGGCTTCAGAGCGGCGCCACTGCTACTAACATGACATGGAGAAAGAAATTCCAGCATTGCTGCTCTAACAGCTCTCAGTCCTTCATTCCTTCCTTCCTTCCTTCCTTCCTGTCTCTAGGGAATGTAAAACACTAGCCTAAGCCTTGGCCTAGTCGCTTTTAACACCCTTGTCTGAAGCCTATGTCAAATAAAATGGCCATCTGGGACAGATCTAGCAAAAGATGTAGTATAGGAAAGAAAACGAGCAAGTGTAGGAAGGATGCAATAAAGGATGGAGTGGTTAAGGATTTAGAGAGGGTCCCAGCCTTTCTCCGGGCTCAATCATGAGAGACAAATGTCTGAAAGAATCAATTATAGGCCTACTCCCAACCCATCACCCCTGATTAATGAATAATTAAAGCTGCTCAGTGCAGGGCTACCTAACATACATAAGACTAACCATGCCACCGCTAAGATTATCCAGAAACAACTTCTCGTAATTTTCAACCAATGACTACACAGGCCTGTAATAGTTTCCTTAACAGAACAGTTAAACATCTTTGTATGCAATTAGTTTGTGCTTTTGCAACAGAAGTGTCCAGTTATTCTCTTTACAATGCAGTTAAGGTGACACCTGACCCATGTTTGCACCCATATCCATATTCATACCTCTGTAAACAAACATAATTAGTGTTTAGCAGCTATCCAGTGAGAGCCAGAGTCAGCCTCACCCATCGTCATCATCCAGACAAGGGAACAATGCTTAGGAGAGACTGACAGGCAGTCCTGCAACCCAACCTTGACATAACTGTGGACGTTTTTTTTTTTCTTTTCTATAAATTCGGATAGGGGGGATGGCATTGCCCTAAGAAGTCCGAGGCGGGACCGTGGTCCACTTAAACCGCTAACCCAGCTGGAACTTGTAGTACTCTCTTCCTCGGCACGTTTCATGTT
Organism: Heterochromis multidens; assembly: GCA_015108495.1. NCBI lineage: Eukaryota > Metazoa > Chordata > Actinopteri > Cichliformes > Cichlidae > Heterochromis > Heterochromis multidens. Next base: position 46,759 of record VUQS01044506.1, read on the forward strand.
GACATGCATAAAAAACTACACTTCCCCAAAGCTGTCACAGAGCGCTCCCGCCTCCCATTGGCTGCCCGCTCCAGCCGCAGCCCCAGAGAATGAATGAAATTGAAATAGCTGCTACATTACATGTACAATACCGGGCTCTGCAGTGTTGCATTCTATCATACTATATCAAAATGGCCACAGCGGTACAGAACCCCCTCAAATCGTAAGTACAACACGTTTCCTGAGTATTTGCGCTTTTTTTGGTATTTGTGCATGCTGTCAGTGCAATTTAAGCCCCTTAATTTCTCAGATATTTCCCAGCATGATTACCAACACGTCTATATGCATGCAGTGCATACAGCAGAGAATGAGATAATGTCAGGAGACGCGAATCAGCCCCGGAGAAAAGTTAGATTTAAAGCTGATGGAGGTTTCTGGGGGGGTTTTTTGGGCATGAGTGTGCGGGGTGGTGGTGGTGGGGGGGATTATTGCGCGCTCCGATGCAATTCATATAATCATTTCCCTGAGCCAACAGCAGCGTGTGTGCAGGGATATGGAGGAATGCTGGAGGTAGATTTGGGTGACCCGGTATGTCCCTTGCCAGTGTAGCCAGCCAAGATCACGGCCAAAGCCGGGTTGGAGTGGCAAGGCTGTCCGGGAGGAATGGGGCTTAGATGGCTTTACAGTACCTGTGTGTACATTTTTTTTGTTTTGTTTTTGGACTGAGAAAGGATAAACAGGTAGACAGAATGAAGTGCTCCGTTCCCGGGTTTTAGGCTGCAGCGTTACCTTTACTGCCGGACCTCTCGGAAACGTATAGTGTGAGGTAAATAACGCTCGTTCAAGACTTGCTTTCATCTTCGGCGCTTATAATAAAGCCTAGAATCAAATCTAAACCACCGAGCTTTACATTTAGTGTAGCTACATCCCAGCGGACATTTATTTCCACTAAGGGATTTTAAAGCGGCGGGTTTCCCGTGAAGTTTCT
>VUQS01044510.1:14143-32433 GCA_015108495.1 Heterochromis multidens
ATAATATAAAAAAAAAAAAAAACAACAAAAAAAAAAAAAAAAGCTAAAAAAGCAAATGCAAAAAAAAAAAAAAAGGGGGGGGGGTGCTTTTTAGACCTCTGGAGGAAACCAGAAAGTTTTAGATTTTGAAAGAGGGACTTTTTGAAAAGGAAAAAAGGAAAAAAAACAAAAAACAATTGCATTTGAATGTCTTTCTTTGACTCGAGCAATGAATTGCTTCCGTCATAACTTGCCCTAGAGAGAGCAAGATGAAGGTCCAAGAACTGTCTCTCCATCTTTAATCACAGCAACAACCATTATGACTGCTGGAACAGAACTGATCTGAAAACAGCAGCTTGCTATCTGCACCCTGCAGTGGCTCCACTGTGGATACCATTACATGATAAACACCTTTCACTATCAGAACCCAGGCGCAGTGCAGTACTCGGAGTCCAAGAAAGTTGGACTCAGAAATAGCAACAGGAAACTTGTTGGACTGATTCTGTAACTAACTTAAATGGGATCATACATGGCCCTAAGACCAAATTCACATTTAACACTCTCACTCTGTGTAGTCTGGTAACAACAATAATGCAACAGGTATGCATTTTTCTGATTGAAGAACCCAAATGATACATATTGAGTAAAGGATCATCTAAAAGCACCTGGAATTTTTGGCCTGAAATGTGCCAGACAATTTCAAAAAATGTGGTTTAGACCATGACCACGCATATGTCATTACTCTCTGAGAGAGAGGCCAGCTTTTAAGTGTGATTGGCTTTTGGGCCACCGTGGAGACCATTTTACTACTCTCACTTGTCTAAATCTCAGCAGGCTCATGACCATGAGCAAATGAATAGAAGAAAGTGTCAGTGATGTGCTGCTTACCTGCTGGGCAAAGAACTTCCACCATCAACAATTCAACAAGGCTCTGCTTGTACCTACTGTGAGATTAACTATGCATTCAATTTCTATTAGAAGAGAAAGTGATTCCAGCAGTTCATGTGCTTTGAGTGCAGAAAAAGTTGCAAAGGTGTGCAAAGAAGCAAACTAGGTTTCTGTCAAACATAATATTCATTCTCTGCTTGATGAACACGATATATCCGACTCACCTGTCAGCTGTTATCAAATCCTTGAATGAACATTTTGATCTGTCGATCTTTGCTTTACCTCCCCTGGGTGGCAGTAAGATTTTCAATCGTTGCCGCCTGCAGACATTTAAATTATTATTTTTGCACATCTTTATGGCCTCTTGACATGTTGATGATGTCACCAGTTTGCAGACAACAACATCACTTGGAAGACATTTCCCACAGTGGCTTTGCAGGTGCTAGGGGCGTTTGCAACCAAAGACCTTTGTAGTAAAATAGTCATTGATGGTTGAATCAATTAGTACTTTAATTCAAGGAACTAATTCGAACCATATTCCAACCAAGCAGATTGCACGCTAACAGCACTGGCAAAAGTGTTAATGATTATGCAGCTTATGCTTCAGTTCAGTAAGGCTGATCTGTAGTCACTCATCTGCCTGCATTCTCAAGTGTTTGGGTCTATTCTTTACATCACTTCTGCTTTCCCATGCTGTCAAAGTCAGTTCTGTCGTCATCACTCTGCCCCAGTCATTTTCTTGTCTACCTTCTGCGAGCCAATCAGCATCTGTTCCATGTGCTTTGAGTCTCAGTGCTCTTCTCATGTCCTCGCCAGTTAGAGATCCTCGTCCAAGACTCCACATGCTTCATCTCTGCCACCACCAGCAACTAGATTCCAGGGGGTCCTGTCCTACTTTCTACCATTGTTGAACAATGCTATGTAGCTTCATTGGAGTCTCTTCACCAAATAATTTATTTTTCAAACTCTGTTCTGCAATCACAATAACCAACCAGCAGGGGAGGTTTTATTGAATGCTTAAGAGATATAACTGGGTAACATAACAGTCACTTTTCAAATGACTATTCATGTTTAAGGTCAACAAAAGGTAGACAAAGGTTTGCCTGCAGGAGTTGCAATGCACCTACTTATGGGGGCAGTTGCCTCCCTTAAAAAAACCCCCAGATTTACCGTAAACATTGTAGCCACTGGGACCAACTGTGTGAATGATAATGTGTCTGTAAGTGACTGATTAAAACCAATTGTGGAATTTAATTTTTTTTTTTTCTGTAAAGAACTGTTCAAATTTTGGTCAACTTGGTCTTACTCTCTAACTTTGAGAGGTCAAACATAGTGTTGATAGCATCGTCTAAGCTTTGTTCAGGCTGCAAGCAAATCTGATTTCTTTCTCAAACCAGATCTCGGATGGATGGTCCCCAGTCGTTGCAAGTGATCAGATCAGATTTGTTTATTCAGACATCACCAGCATATCTGCGTGGGCTGCAGTGGTAACAATGCCACAAGATATTTATAAGTTGTCTTGTTCCAGTAGGTTCCTTCCTGTTCTGCCTGTACAGAAGCCTCTCCCTGATGTGCCGGCAGATAGCTTACGCCTCCTTGTTTTACTTCATAGTGCTATGCTAGTAGCATTATGGATTCTGAACAGCCCTTCCAGCACTTCCAGCACTTTGGATTTGATGCTGTCCTTGTGCGTTGCACTGTGAGCTACACCAGTGATACTTTGAAATCAGATTTGAGTTGCCAAAGCATTTAGACTAAAATGTAACTGCAGAAATCCAGTTGGAATCAAACCATCTTCAACGCTAGTTTGGATCTGTTTCATGCATTTATTCTGTGCTTATTCTGAAAGCCAGTATTAATATGCCAAATAATGGACATCAGCTGATAGTCTGAACAAGGATGAAGATAATGTCAGAAACATGTTATCCCGACTGTACAAAAAAGAAAGGGAGGACTTTCTTAAATTGATATTCACCCCAAAACCTTGAATATGAAACACTTGCCTCTGTAAAAGCTGACAAAAGCAATGAGAATATGAGTAAGTCCTTACCAGGTCTGCAGCAGAAGCCTTTAATTAATAACATTTAGTTATTTAGTTGTAATCTCACCAACAACATAAGACTTTAAACAGTATGTGTGTCCTAGTGGTTAAAGTGTAAGTACTGCTGCACTGTTTTGCACAAATTACAGCTAAAGAGGATTAGAAAAGTACAAGACCACTCTCAGAGAAAAATGACAGTGACAATGCAAGATGTAAAGATAATTTCTAACTAAAACAAGACTTTGTAATTTTAGGTGGATAGTAAAGTTCTTAAGATTTGAAATATTAACTTTTAACATTGCTCTTGGTGATCTCATCTCATGAGAGCATGTGGTAGTGCAAGAGTTTAAGTATTTTATAGTGCCAAAAAACTAATGCCCCTATCGGGTTTGATCTCTTGAGCAGCCAGGTCCTGTCAGCCTTGTGTGGCACTTTTATGGATCTGGTGGTTAATGAAGGAGCCAGGTTTGAGCCCCTAAAGGTAAAACTGTGGTTTTACCAAAATGAACATAAAGATGTTCAGCCTGAGGCTGTGTACTGTTGCAAAAAGTGACATTTTTTTAAAGGGTTTGTTCTTCAGCTTTTTTTTTTCTCATGTCTTTCTCTCTCTCCATTTTCTGTCTTTGTCTTTGTGTTTTTTGTGTCCCTCTTGCAGGCTCTAGTGAACACAAACAGCTTTTGTCAAGGGATTTGTGGATGTGTACGGCTCGAGACTGAGACTTGGGAGCATTGGGCGTGCCTTTTGTTAATAGAATACGCATGGTTGGGTCTCCCTGGGGCTGTTAGTGATGAGGAGAATGAAAATGTTAATGTTTGTGGAGCTGTCGTGGGTTCTCAAAGACCTCTTAAATTTACTTATGCACATATACCCTGTCCAAGAGGAAGCATGGATCTTTTTAGAAGTGGAATACCTACATTTCAACCCACATTTAATTGTTTTAACTGCAAAACTAAGTCAAGTCATCACTTCTAGTTCTACTGAGAAGTTGTAGGTTAGGCTATCATTAAGATATATAAATATATGTATATATAGAGAGAAAATATATTACAGTCAGTTACTCATAGGTTAGACCAGAGAGGCTTCAGTGGTGCAGTTGAAGAACATCTTCTATTTTCTTGTCTTCACCTTGAAAAACAACACTTGTGTGGACACACACTGGACTGCAGAAGTTGACTTTTTATTTACGATCTCACGAACATCATCCAAAGAGGATCTGGCAGATATTCAAGTAGTGTCAGGTTCCTCCGTGTTTAGTGCTTGCTGTAAATAAACATGTCACATCAGGAAGATATTATTACTGTTGACCACTATAGTTGGGTAGTGTGGTAAACAGAGTGGCCACTGTTTAATGATCGTGTCAGGCTGACGAAAACGACAAATCAGCACAAGGCTGACACTAGTAGTTGCTGGTAGAGTGCAGACAGAGACGAGGGGAATGACTGTTGTGTGATTTCTAAAGAAAATGCGGCTCCATAGCACACATTACTCCAAAGGCACAAGCTAACCACTAGATATCTCTGTACTTTCCTGAGTGGAACAAACAGATAAAGTGGCAGTCTACTTTAAGGATGTACTCTGAGGTCAGCCTTGTATATCCCTTCCAGAATCCACTATATGAATCATCTTTTCCAATACAATAATCACAGAATCATCCAAACATGCATTTGGAAAAACACCATCTTGTCACTTACACCCAACTGATACCTCTCATAATACACTTCCCCTTTTCCATTTATGTGCGCTTACCAAAGATTTAATTTATACACAGTCGAAAAGAGCTGTGTGGTTTCTCTAACTCCCTCTTTCCTGCAGCAAGTGTCAGAGGCAGTTCATATTGGTGCGGCAGAAATGGGATAAAGTATTTCAGCAAATATCCATCTTGACAGTCCATAGATCAGAGAGGGAGGGAGCACTTCAATGCCTGTTCACCAGAGTGAGCGGCAGTGTCACAAAGGACATTTTCCATGCTCTCTCCTCTTTTCACCTCAATTTATTATTGTTGGACAGGTTTTTCTATCAGCAAGTGTCCTGAAATGGAACAGTGTAGATTTTCTAAGTGTTCTTTAAAGCTGTGTTTTGTTTTTCGCCTAAGCTGCTAATTTGTAGTATAGTCATCAATTAATTAATTTTTAACTCATGAAACCACAGGGAAATTTCTTTGCTGTCCATTATGTACTCTTTTGTGGCAGCATATAAGAGCAGAATCATGATTCATGCAAAATGGTTGGAATAATGCCCACTTTATCTAAAGTCAGATCATCAAAGTGAATAAATTATTACATACAAACAACAATTTTGGCAATCCTGTTGCTCTTTTTAACCATTATTTCCAAAAAACAGAACAACAATAGAACAAGACACATTGGGACAGGCCGTGGAAATACAGAAACAACACAAACTGGTCAAAACAAAACAAAACAAAACATCAGAACCGGTAGATATTGGGATGTGATTGTGTGTGGTGAGTGCTGCATGAGAGTGAGTGCTGTGTGGGTGTGTTGCCTTTTAGCACCTTAAATACTGCGCCAGTGTCATCTCTGAGTACCAATAGGTGGAGCTGATCAATCTCCAGGCCCCCCACCTACCAAAGTGCCCCCAGTATTGAGATGTTAAACCCCAAGCTGCTCCCGATGGCAGGTTAGCATTTTGAACGGCAACTCCGCCATCATCAGTGCGAGTCTGTACGTGAATAGATGAATGGCAAACGTGCTTTAAAGCGCTTTACTGAGCTGAGGTTAAAAGTGCAGATTGTTTACAAAAAACACATTAATGACCACAATCAGTAAAAACCTTTTTTTTTTTTTGTTTTTAACCCCGAAGCAGTTTTTTTTTTTCTTTTTCTTTTATGCTGATGAATGTGCACTAATTCAGCTTTCTTGTCTAATGCAAAGTAATCTGAGCAGTGTTTAGCCACCACAGTACTAGGATCAGGGACTTCATTTATAACCATTGCCTGATAGAGCTTCATTTTTCTTTTACAAACATTCAAACCAGCATCGTTATTTGTGCTCTTACTCCAGTGAGCCATAAATGTTCCACAAACAGCTTGGAGATAAAAATCTCATATCAAATTTTACTCAGCATTTCATCAGTGCTGTCTCACCATCACATTCCCAAATCCTGAAACACTGGGGAGAATGCCCAACTGTATCCTACTGACATGTGTGGTCATTCGTAAAGTACGCCACAGCTGAAATGGTAGGATGATGCCAGGATGTCGCTGGTTTATCTTTCTCTGACATTAAGCGTGTGTGTAGTGCTTTCAGCCCACCATAACTAAATAAATGACAGGTGAGTTGTCCAATCAGTCTTGGATATATCCTATTCTGTTCCGCTTAGGAGCAATGTCATGTAAACCAACAACGTGATATAAAAAGGGACAGTTTGGAGTACAAAAAGAGTCTGAACCAGTGGCATAGTAACCCCACTATGAGAAAGTATTTTGAAAGTGCAATGACCCACATCATTGTGAGTTACCCACACATGTAAAACATGTTATGTAAAATGGGATATTTAGGAATTCATTTTATGTTGGATTTTATTGGTAAATAAAAACTCTGTCCAGTAATGTGCACCTTATTTTGAGGTTTCTCTGAGTGAAATTGGTTTAAGGTTCTGTATCTTGGTGCAGTATTGGAGAAAATGTAAAAGTTCATGCAGGGTCAAAGTTTTATCATGAATATGAATTGATTTATGGCATTTTATATTTTATGGTATACTACAGTCACACTAGAGAAAACAGTGGTTGGAGACCGCAGCACGACCGAAATTATGGCGATCATCTGCAATGAGCTTGCAATCTTGTTGCTTTTGAAATGGTTGCTTTGAAGACGGGGACCAGGTCTGTGACCACTTGCAGTCAGTTGCCATCTTCAAAGCAACTTTGATGTGTCAAGATGGTGATAAAACAGCAATAAAGATGGAATCAATCTGCTATCAGTCTGCGATTGAAGGGGCTCAAGCTAGCAATTACATGCAATCTGTGATAATACAGCAATTAACTGTGATAAATCAGTGAAAATTGCAAATCTGTTGCAAATCTGTTTCCATCTCCATACACAGAAATTCACATTAACTACTTACATTCAGAGTCCAGAGTCCAGCCAGTACCTCATAGATTTTAAGTTCAGAAATTCCTCCACAAACAATGATATAGTTGTTGCTGGATGGTAGTTTAACTACAAAAGACGTAGGTGCTTGGCAACCTTGCTTTCATATAGGAATATAACCAGAATACAACCTGTTGGCAACCAGCTGAGTAGAGTCCCCAACTGCAAAGAGACACGTCACAGACAAGTAGTGCTCATCAGCGCAGGCGGACTCAGATTCATGGCAACATGTTGGCATTCTATCAGTGTTTATAAATTAGATTGGCAATCATATGCAAGCCTTCACCAATCTGTGTGAGACTGTTTGCAGTCAGTCTGATTGTTTGGAGGATTGGTTGTCTCCCACCAGGCAACCTGTGCAATCACCCTCAAGCTCCTTGAGGGTGTTCAACTTCTGGGTGACCAGTTGGTTGTGGCAACTACTTGCAATCGGTCTCCAACAGGAAAAAAATTCAACGCCATCACTGGGCAACCACCAGTTTTTCCTAGTCGCAAGGAATAGAATACAAACACAAACAACAGTTTTCAATAATCTTCTAATGCTGTGGACAGATCACCAAATATGATGTTAGTTTTCTTTTAGTTTTCATGTGTAAAATCACCACAGTGAAGCTGACTGCACTTTACTGACACTGGAGACGCACGTGCTGCCTTATGCAGTCACTTCATCTAGCACATTTTCTCCACCTGCACATATGGATTGTATAAATTAACAAACTCTGGAAATAATGCCTAACATAAAATGACAGCTCTCATTACACTTCATATCCTCATTAAGAGTCCTGATCATAATTCAACCCAAGTTCACCATCACCAAACTCAAATAAATTAATTTTGTTCGCTTATCATATTCCATTTCTAAATGATATCCCAGGGTCAGAGATATCGCTGATTATGGAGCTCATTTTGGGAAGTTGTAAAATAATCAGCCTAATTGCTGTAAACTTATAAATACTGTGTAGGTAATGCTGGATGATGAATGCACTGACACTGACAGAGGACTATGTGTATTAAAAGTACCGCTGATCAGTAGGTGCATATACATCAACAAAAAGGGCTCTGACCATTTATGGTTGAATTTGGGCACGTAGAAGGTTGGGATACGAGGCTGCTCCACATGCACATTTCCAGGTGAACTGTGACTTTACAAAGGGAACATTGCCTGCAGGTGCATGTGCAGTTTTATTAATCTGATCTTTTAGTGCATGCCTTTTTTGACTTTGGTGCACATGGACAATTTTAAAACAGAGGCATCAGTTCATCTTTGATTCCTCTGCAGTAAACAAACCTTTTTCTTCTAATGTTTACATTTAAATAAGACTTTAGCTTAGCCTCAGAGAAGAGTTATGCACCACTAAAAACTAACAGAACCACTGAAGGATAATAAATATGTGCAGTCTATTTCATATCTTTGTGGCTATTCAGTGGGTGTTTTTGGTATGAATTTAACCAGTTTGTTTAGCTGGTCTACATCTAACTTCAGCTGCACTTTAGTCATCTATGTGTAAATTGTAATGTAATGATCAGTTGATGTAATCTCTAGTTGACCCTGACTGACATCTTTGGGCAGATGATTTTTAGGCAATTAAACCCCCACTCACACCTTAAACCATGACACATAAAGGACTCACATGATGGCAGGGTGGGTTAACTGCTCTCAGGAACACCTGAAAAGGTGACAACTCCACTAGAACATAGGTACCTGGGACTCCCCATCAGCGTTCAGAACTGAAGAAGCCTTTTGGTTGAGAAGTGAAACATCTTCAAGAACTTAAAAAAAGAAGTCCTGTTGCCTTCAACCTAAACACTTAAGACTACCATGACCTGGATGACTTAGAACCTCACAGGCCATCAGACAGTATATGCCTTATTGACATAACACTCTGATATAAGCCGCTGATTTCATTTCCAGTAACCTTTGAAACATTTACTTGCACATTTCCATGGAAGTCCATCAGAGAGATTAAGGCTGTGGTCTGCACAAGATTTGATCATGATTTTATTCAATCATGACTTTTACTGTAGGCTATCTTGGAAGTGTGTTGTTTTTGTTTAAAGAATACACTTTGAGTCTGCAGGAAGTGGAACAGTAAGACCATGAAATTCCAGATATATCGGACCAGTTGACCACATACAACACTGTAACTTCCAAACCTCAGGACATACTTGCCAAGCAAACCACAAGAACAACATGACTGCACTCCAGTGAGCACAGGCCTGCTATTTATCATACATGCAAGCAGTTCCCACGATCAAGATCAAACATTCATAATAATATTAACTATGTGTGGGGTACATGTTGTAAAGAGTTGGATTTCAGTTCTTTTTTTGTGCATGCTTTTGTCCAGTCCATACTTTGTCAAGTGGTAAAATTTGTCTATCATTATAATCTGAGTGTTGTGTTTTGACATGAAGGGCCATTACACATGATATGTGCGCTTTGTGCCTTTTTTTTTTTCTCCTGTTGATCTGGAGGAGATGTTGGCTTTCTCTATAGTTGATAACTGAGACAAGGGGATATCAGATAGCCTCACCATTCCAAGTGATCAATATGGGATGGTGCTATGTGATAACAAATGACTGTCATGGGGCACTCAGCCCATTCTCCAACCCTGAAACAACAGAATTCATTCAGTCATTTTTCATCCTTGGGGGGATGATGTTATGATTTTCCTTATTTTCTGTCATATATATATATATATATATATATATACTGTTACAATGTTAAATGTTTAAATTTATCATGACCCAAGTTTAAAACAATGACATCAGCATATGTGCAAGCAATTCCTGTGAGCCAAAATCTCAGGTTTCTGACCACTCTAAACTTTTCCTTTCAATTTTTTTCTACTCTTAGGTCTGGATAATGTCAGTGAGAGTGGATATCCTTATATGGTCATTTCAGGCACACAGCTTTAACTGTTGGTACAAAAAGTCCGCCCACCTGTTGTTCAAACCTTGTCTTTGCAAGAACCAGCCAATCAGAAAGAAGCTGGTTAAAGGGAGGGTGTCCTAAAAGTGAGAATTCCTAAAAGAACTTGTTTCAAACAGGATGAACTGAGGAGCTGCAATCATGCAAAGATATTCTTGTAGAGAATATAAAAGTATGATACTGGAAATTAGCATAATAAATCGATAACTACACAAAGGTTCAAACAATACGCCCCTAAATGTATTTACTATTTCCAGGTAGCACACCCAGTTTAATGGCAGGTTACCAAATCACATTTAACTTTGTTTACATATGGAAATGAATGATTGAATCATTTACAATAGCCTGCCATAATTAGCAGACATAAGTGGATGGATATCAGCTGAATGGGTAAAACAGTATAAATGTTAAATATAGCAATGTTTTGTTTGTTTGTTTTTTTAAACACATTTTTATGTATAAACATGTTTAACCGGATGCTAAACATGTAGTTTCTAAGCATAATAACATAATGAGCTACATTAGCTAACTTAACAATGGGATGTTACAATACCAGAGCTTTAGTAATCGGTACCAATAAAAGTAGAATTACAAAATTCTCAGTTCAATTGGCTGGCTGTGGAACGCTGGACCACCTCTTTATCCTCTCAAGGATATTTGAGGGTGCGTGGGAGTTTGCCCAAAGAGTCTACATATGTTTTGTGGACTTGGAGAAGGCATTCAATACAACCACTGCAAGAGCATGGTCTGCATTGCCGGCAATAAGTCGCAGCTGAATGTGAAGCAGCAGAAATGAGAATTAGCACCTCCAAGTCTGAGACCATGGTCCTCAGCCAGAAAAGAGTGGAGTTCCCACTCCGGGTCAGTGATGAGTTGCTGCCCCAAGTATCTCAGGGTCTTGTTCATGAGTGAGCTGAACAAGACCCTGATGCTGCACTGGTTGGCTGTGATGAAGAGAGAGCTGAGTGTTGTCATGATCCTGGGTTTTGGACCCAGCATTTTTAGTTTTGGACTTTCAGTTTCTGTTTGATATTCTCTGTTTGACTTGGTTTGTTGTCGTTTTTGCAGTTTTGAGTTTGTCTAATATTTTGCTTTTGCTTAGGTTGTGTTTTTGTTCGTGTTTGGTATTTATAGTTACCAGTTTTAGTTAATTCCCCAAGGTTGTTTTCCTGTCCTCATTTGTTCCCTGCGTCAAGTCTGTGTTTCTGTTACATGTCCAGGGTTTAGTTACTTCCTGTTTTGCTTTGTTAGTCTCTTGTCTCGTGTGTGTTGTGTTTAGTTTACCCCCGTCTTGTTAGTTTGATTCTGCTCACCTGTGGCTTGTTTTTCCCCAGCTAAGTCCCCTCTCCCTAATTATCTTGTGTGTGTATTAAAGCCCTCAGTTTTTCTCAGTTCCTTGTTGTGTTGTACTGTTTTATTTCCCCGTGTGTTTTCCTTCATGTCACTGTTTGGATTACTGGACTTTTCCCCAGCCATGTGGATTTCCTGACTCAGCCTCAATAAAGGTTTGCTTTTGTTTATTTAACTCTCTCTTCTGGGTCCGCATTCTGGGTCCGCACTCTCCACTTCCACACTCTACATGATAAGTGTAAAAGAGAAGCTGTCAATTTACGTACCCTCACCTATGGTCACGAGCTTTGGGTAGTGACCGAAAGAATGAGATTGCAAACGGCTGGCTTAACCCTTAGAGATAGGATTAGGAGTTTATAGGATGAAAAGTCCTGGGCGCCTCCTGGGTGAGGTGTTTCGGGCATGTCCTACCGGGAGGAGGTCCCTGGGCAGACCCAGGACATGGATAAGTGGAAGAAAATGGATGGATGAATGTTTACATTATATTTTGTTGACAGGTCACAGACTGAAATGTTAGAATGGCTCCTGAGTAGCCAACTACATTACATTATCTTAAGCATTTACGTTAGCCATTGCAAACGTTTTAGCCTTTGGAACAAAGCTGATTTCACAATGGCAATGTCAGCTGTCTCAAACAAAATGGTAAAGTGTATTTCAGGATAATTTAAGAAGGATGATACTTTGGATGTTGAATTCAAACTCATCCACCCTGAATTCTTCAAACAGATCTCTGTGCCAGTCTAAATTGGAAGCATTTCCTCCCTTGGTCTGTAAAGCACAATAGCATTGCTTGCATATTACCTTTTGGTAATCAGTTATCACCTGACTCTTACTGCCTTTCTTATCAATGAGTCGGGGCAGTGCTGTCGCGGCAGCTATTTCCATCTTCCACATGTAGTTTTTGCTGTGCCGTGTGTAGTTTTTCCTTTGCTTTTGGGCGTCCTTCTTCTTCTCCATCAGCATGTAAGGATAGGCTAGAACACTTGTAGGTGTATGGTGCCCCTGTCAGTTCCTGGAAGAACTGCAGCTTTGGTACATACGCAACAGTACTGAAAAAAAGAAAAAAGACTACCATCACGCTTTCAGAATTTTGGTATTGAAAGATATCTAAAGTATCAGTTCTGTTATCACCTGTAGTAGCTTTTGACTAAAAAAGAAAATGAAAACCCCCAGTGCATAGGCATAGTGGGGGCAAACTACAGGAAACCCAGGATATCTTTCTATGAATATGCATATAGCCGTAAGCAAGGGACAAAATTTTTAGTACCTTTGTGGTTTCTGTTCTCTTGTGTGAGCAGCAGGCCTAGTAGACTAGGTCACAGATTCCCAGTTTGTACCAAATAGACTTTATTAAAGGCAAACCATGACGCTTGTTGAAAAGATTAAGTCTTTTTTTCCACTGGTAGCAGCAAAATACACTAAGTTTGGACCTTTTCCTAGTTGGGCAACACAAGAAAAGAATATTTAGATTATGGGTTATACAGGCTGAGTAAAGAAGTTATTATGGCTGTTTTTGGCCCCCTTTTCTGTCATAAAAATTGTTGCTTTTAGGTGTTGAAGTAAATCATCATGCTCCTGCTTCTTTTAGCTTCTCACCAAAGTAAATGTTTTCCTCGTATAGTTGCACAAACAATAAATCAGTAGCAGTGGGCTGATGTTATTTGCCCTCTCGTTCCTCTCACTCACGCTCTCATATATTCACACACGCACATCACAGACACAGACAGTAATCCTCTTAAACTGCTTTTTATGCAACCATTTGTCATCCCGCTGTTGCATCTTGGGAAAATTGCAGCCCTACAGGAGGAGAAGGCTGTGGAGAAAGACTGAGAGATAGCAAACAGAGTCACGTAGCAACCTTTTGTAAATGGCCACTTTTCAGAGTCATTAAAGAGGATCCAGTAGTTCAGGACTCAAACTGACAACGAACGTCTCCCCACGCATCTTTTCTCCTAATCATCACTGTTAACTGAAAGAGATTACATTGAGCTATTGACATCAGGTGGAATAAGGGGGACCTGAACCAGAAAGTAGTTATCCTTATCATTATTCTTCAATTAAAGGCCACGGGCATTATTCTACAAGAAAGATTGGGTAAATAAAAGTCAATTTTTTTATTTCAGTTGAGTACAGAGCTAAATGTATCACAGATATTTGAAACAGATAATTTTGTAACTATGAACCAAAAATTTCTGATTATGCATCCGGATATTATCTTATTTGTATGTGTTGATTAATTCCACTTAACTATTTAAATTTAAAATATAAACAAAATATACAGTATTTTGTTTCTAACAGCACAATTAGAAAAAAAAAACTGAACAAGAATGGCTTGTTTGGAAGGGTTGCCAGAAGAAAGCCTCTTCTCTCTAAGAAGAACATGGCAGCACAACTTAGGTTTGCAAAGCTGCATCTGAACAAACCACAAGACTTCTGGAACAATGTCCTTTAGACAGATGAGACCAAAGTGGAGATTGTTGGTCATAATGCACAGCACCAAATTTGGCGTAAACCAAGCACAGCATGTCATCACAAACACCTCATACCAACTTTTAAGCAGAGTGGTGATGATTTGGGCTTGTTTTTCAGCCACAGGACCTGGGCACCTTGCAGTCAATGAGTCCACCATGAACTCCAATGTGAGGCCATCTGTCCAACAGTTAAAGGTTGGCCTACATTTGATCATGAAACAGAATGATCCCAAGCTCAGCAGCAAATCTACAACAGAATGGCTAGGAAGGAAAAGAATCAAGGTGTTACAATGAACCGGTCAAAGTCCAGACCTTAGGAGAGCTGTGCATAAACAAATACCCACAAACCTCAAGGAACTGAAGCAATGTTGTAAAAAAGGGTGGGCCAAAATCAGTCTCTCAGTGTCTTCCTAAGAGACTGATAAAGTCATACAGAGAATGATTACTACAAGTTATTGCTGCTAAGGTGGTTCTATGAGTTATTTCATCATAGTCTGTACTTAGTTTTTCAGAGGACTCCATAGCGTGCTGTGAAACCTTTCTTTTTCACATGACTGCAATACAATTTTTAAATTTTTTTGTACCTCAGGCCACCATACAAACAAATGGCTGCAAGTATGGCAATGTTGGTCAGCCACCACATTGGTCCAGATGGAAATATCTCAAGCCATTAAATGGGTTGACATAAAAGAAGTGTCCAGAAAATAAATCCTAATGACTCTGGTGATCTCCTGACTTTACCTCTAGCACTACCATGAAGTGGTGATTTGTCATATTGGTTAACTACCATGGCCATTACCTCTTAATTTTAATTTGAGTTTGGCAGACTGCAGGGGCTCTCACAGCCTGAAGGGTGTGTAATTATGTGTGCTTTGGTATTTCAGTGTGTTATTTTTCAAAATAATTGACAAAGTGAGCATATATTTTATGTTTTGGCAGCCCCAGTAAAACTGTAGTTGACTGGAGACATTCAGGTAGTATAAATGGAAAGAATCTAGTGCTCACATGACGCTCCATTAATGCATGCCAGCATAACAGCTGTACTTAAAGGGCATTCACCAAACAGACTTGCTTAGAGCTGCTATCAGTCTTCTCCAGAGAAAGAATAGCACTTTTGTCCCTGTTATAATGCAATGTCAACACACTTCTTTTTTTTTCTTTTTGAATCACCAAACTTCTTTACTGATAAGCCTGAATAATCTAAAGCAACAACAGAGTGAGCTGTGACTTAACTCAATTTATATGCAAATGTAATATTTTCTGTGTAATCAGCTTATTGTATTATGTCAGCACTGACTGGTGTTGTTTTGTGTCATTCGGAATAGAAACCAAAATCAATACTGTTACCTTTTATTCCTGTTCTCCAAGATGGTCAGAGATTTGCATTGTGTGCACTGTGTTGGCCTTAAATCTATGACAAGAGCTAGCAGTGCTGAACATAAAGGGGTGGACATAAAGGGCGATTCTGTTTGTTAGCATTCAGTTCACATAACAAGTTCCTTCGGTGGCTATGAGTTGCAAGGCATTGTGCCTACATGTGCTGTTTAAAAGTGCTTATTATTTGTAATGTCATCCATACACCTAATTGAAAAGTCAGCTAAAGTAGATGAAAACTGTTTAGAATTACACCTTTATGTAATGTGTGTGTGTGTGTATATTATATCCTTGTACAATGCCTAAATGATCCATGATGCACCCTGAAATCTTGTGTCAGCACTTTGCAGTGCATTAGGCAGCGAATGGGTGTGATCAAAGTAAAAATGTTGTGAATAGTAAATGTACATTCTTCATATCATAGCAGGTACTGTGTACATTTGTCATCATCAGGATCATTGTATTGTCCTTTTTGTGTTGTCCATTCATTCAATTCATAACTAAGGTTTAAAATGTTATTACCATGATAAAATACACAAGAGATTTAAAGACGCATTATCATCTGTTAACTAGCCTGATCTTGGTGTTTTGTCTTTTATAAAGGGAGGATCACTCAGGCACTGTTTTAAATGTTTTTAATCCAGGAGCCTGGCAACACAGCCTTATGTTCACTGTAAAGCAACGCAATTAAGCTCATTACTGTGTCTGCCTTTTGCTTGCCAACACAGGAGTGCAGAAAATGCCACAGAGCTGTGACATTTCATATGGTAATATTCTCACTTTGTGCAGAAGTTAAAATGGAGATTGACAGTGTCAGCAAAATTTATCTGCACATCGACCACTTAATGTCTTTGCTCATAACAGCAATATTAAAGTAATACCAGGTATACTTCTGCCCCTTCACTGAGCAGAACTCCCTCTATGTAGTGTTTTTCACGTTTCTCACAAGTAGGATAAAATGTATAACAGGAAAAAATGCAAAGAGCATCTTCTTTGTGTTACAAACTAACCAGAAAGATTTAAGATTTGAGATGTAAGCAAAGATTTCTGGTAAAGCAGGGTGTTGTATCAGCCCAACTGATACAGGAACACATAGGGTGATGACTTGATTTTTAGTGAAACAGAAAAATTCTGGTATCAATAGCTACATGTACTGCAGACAGTGCAGAGAGGATTGTAAACAGTTGAGTCAGGGCTGTTCTGCAAACTGATTAATGACTGCATTTCTGTTTCTACGTGATTTTATATAAAACAAACAAAACTTAAATGGAAATACATGGAATAACTTATAATTTGGCGATACCTGCTGACTTTTATACCCTGTTCTAGTTTAAACTTGGACTTGGCCCTTTTAATAGTGGTATGAGAGACTGTCCTCCAGAAAATATCTCCACAGGTCATTTGTCCAAGCTGTTATTATGACCTATATAATTTTTTTTGTTTGTTTTAAACAACCTTAAGATTCTGTGTGAATAAGTGTATTTAAAATGCATGTGTAGTCATAGAAAATGTCCTAACTTACTTAACTTAATTTGGTGCTTAAAGCTAACCAAAGAACAAGTGAAAAAGAAAGAAGACAGTGAGTGAAAGCAAACTTAAAAATAATCCAAAATGGGACTCTGGTCAAAGGTCTGGTGTGTTTGTAGCTCCTGCTGCTTCCTACTAGAATGTTTTTTGGGGTTTTTTTGAAGGGGAAAAAACCTTTAGGTTGTTTCAGAATTGCCTATTTAGTCCTGTCTAATTTTAGAAAATAGGAACAAACAACTGAGATACAGTCTTAACCCACCCCCCATTTCTTTCTTTATTTATTTTTTAAATTTTGCTTCCAAGGAGCCAGACTTTCTTGTAACTTTTAAAGTGGCCTTGGGCAATAGTTCTCCAGGCTTTAGTTGGTCACCTAACTCAAAGGATGAACCAGTGTTGTGTCTACACATAAGAGACAACTTAACACAGAACAAAAGAAGTGAAAGACCTAAAAGGTATCTACAGCACATGAGCAGTATCTGAAAGTCATGTCCTTAAGAAATAGGAAAAAAATCCAGCAAAGACCTGACACAGAAGCTGAGAGATACATCTGATCTTTCAGGTGATTCATCTACTTTTCACTGAAGCCTCATCAGAAAAAGTTTCAGTGGAAGGGTGGCTATCAAGAAGCCATTCTTAAGGAAGAGAAACAGACAGAAAGGGCTGAGGTATGCTGAATTACACAAGAACTGGTCTGAAAATCAGTGGTAACAGGGCTTATGGAGTGATGAATCCAAATGTGAAATTTTGGTTCAAATCTTTGTCAATATGTATGGAGGAGGTCAGGAATGAGGCATAACAGTGAGTGTCTACAGCCATCTGTAAAACACAGTGGAGGCTCTATCATGGTTTGAGGCTGTATTTCAGTCAGTGATGTGATCACTGTCAGGGATCTTGTCAAAGGAATTATGAACGCAGAAAAGTACCACCATTATCCACCATGCAATACCATCTGGAAAACACCTGATTGGCAGCTGCTTAATTTTTAAGCATGACAATGAACCCAAACTCACTGCCAATGCAGTAAAAGCATACCCGGATAAAAAAAAAAAAAGATTGGAACACTATCAGTCATGGATTGGCCTCCTCAGAGCTCAGATGTCAACATTACTGAAGCAGTGTGAAATAATTTTGACGGAGAACGGAACAAAAGGCAGCCAACATCCAAAGAAGAGCTTTGAATGTTCTTCAAGAAGCCTGGAGAACTATAGCCTGAACTAAGAGAGTTCAGGCTATGTTTAACAATAAAGGTGGTCATACCAAATGCTGATTTTCCAGCTGGTTAGAATTGTACAAACTCAGTTTTTGCCTTATATACTGTATTTTCATGTATGTTTACACATGTTTCATAAATCTCTGCACCTGTTTCCAATTTTCCAAGCAAAATATGAAAAGAAATGAAGGGTGGTTTAAGACATGCACAGTCCCGTATAATGTCTGTCTGTATGTGTCAAATATCAGAATTCACTTTCTTCTTCATGAGACATCTCCATTGAGTCAACAGGTTAAACAAAACCAATCACTGGGCACAATTGCTCTCCTACCAGCAGCATTGTGACTTCAAGGACAGACAACATTATTGCTGACAGTACCAGATCATCTGTCAGCTGCTAGCTGGGAG
>VUQS01044512.1:0-11404 GCA_015108495.1 Heterochromis multidens
GCTGGTTTGGGATGATGGACAGAAGAGTGGAAGCAAAGCAACCTACAAGTGCCACACATTTATGGGAACTTCTGCAACAGATATGGGAAGAACTTTCTGAAGAATATTTGATTTCTATTGTAGAAAGAATGTCACGAGTGTGTTCAGCTGTTATATCTGCCAAAGGTGGCTACTTTGATGAGTCAAAAGTTTAGAATACATTTTGGTCTATAAATTGATTCCATGATTTCTTTTTTTTAACTCCAATTGCTTATTTGTACTATGCTTTCATTTCACAGTGCAATGAGACATTAAACTGCATAATTTTCAATAAAAAACTGGAAAAATTGGGGTGTTCTAAAACTTTTGACCGGTAGTGTAATTGCAATCATGATTACAAAAAGAGAAATCATAATCATTATTCTCTACAGAATCATAGCAGTGGAGACTATGTGGTTATGTGAGGCCACTCTAAAACCTACAGGGTGATTCCTCAACACAAGCGCAGATCCAGGCCACAATGATCTCAGATCCCCAGTTTCACCTTTTACCACACTGCCATAAAAACTTCAGTCTGGGACAGAACAGACACTCTCCTTTTAACAGACCACCCTTACTTTATGTTATGTGACAATCATATTAACATATCACACAATATTGAGCTTGCATTTTGGTATAAACCCACCTCCACAGCAGTCAGCTAGTCAGAACAGTTGCTTACCCATAAACATGTGTAAGTAGACCCTCTCTCTCCCGGCCCCCTCCCAGTAATGCCTCCTGACCCTGTCCCTGTCCTCACCCGCCGCTCTAAACACAGATATTTACAGTGGGCCCTATTTATTTGATTTGCCTGTGCTTTGTGTGGCCATGCTGGCCAAACTATTCTCTCCATAACGGCAGAGGAGATGATTGTTTACACCAAGGTGAAATAAAAAGACAAAGCAACAGGAAATTGGACAGTCTTTCCCTAAATATCCTTTGGTTAAGCTCAACTGAAAGGATTACTGTGGTCATAGTGCTCTGTGTTTATTTCTGGCTGCACAGTCTGTGTGTGCTACATTTCCTTTCTTACTCTGTGCTGAATTGTAATAGTTCAACATAATAACATACACACACAGATTGCACACAGATTTTGGCTGTTTTTGGACTGTTAAGAAACTTGTTGGTGCACTAAAGACGAATTTATTTGATCTATATGATTACCTCGACATCTCAGAAATCTCCAAATCATGGTTCCTGTGTTAAGGTTTACATACCTTCTTGGAGTCGCAGATGCCGGAGGTACAGAGGACTCTGAAGAACATTACACCTGCCTGGCTCACTTTCTCTTGTCACAAGCATTAGGTCATTGTAGACAAACACAGTAACCTAAAAGAGATGGAGGAGGAATATTAAAAAGAGAAGAATAGGAAGTTAAAAAGAAGTGGATGGAAGGTAGGAGGTGTTGAGGGAGAACAGGATGTGAGAATCAGGGGTGGGGGGTTGCATTACATTTCAGATGGTCTCACTTTGGCTTTACACATTACAAAAACACCTTGCAACCCAGTTAACTATACATACACCACTGAATATTTGGCAAGTCTCACCCCTCTGCAGTTCTCCTCCCAACTCATGTCCTAACACAGGAAATGCAGTTTACACATACGCAGCTATGGTCATACGTATACATCCTCCCACATGGTGGTTTGGTGTCTGAATATCAACCATGTGCTGTAAAGCATACTGACTTAGTCCTAAACTTGTCTTTCACAATTAACTGAATGAGGCATTTAATGACTATAGGACTGTGATTATCAATAAGCATATCTCATTACTACCTCTTTACTTATTTAAAGCACACATACAGTTTATATCTAAGTGACTTCTTTTCAAGAGATGGTCAATTACGTATAAGATGCCATGAAAGCCCATGTCTGGCTTTGAGCTTCTGCAGTGCTAAGGTATAAAAAATCAAATGAACCGAGACTGGAACAAAGCAGGAAGAAATAAGGATAAACAAGTGGAGGATAAAAACAAAGAATATACCTAAATTTATGTAAAAAAGACCTCTTATGTGAGCAGGTGCAAATATGCAACGTAACACACACAAACTGTAATTCGTGCAGATGGGCAATGTTTGAAGACAATGCTTTTGCTTTGGTGGCTTCCTCTGAGGGGTAAGATAGCAGAGGGTATTTCAGATGTAGCCAGCATGTGGTTAGTGTGTGCATGTGTCTGTGTGTCTGTATGTAGATTTGAGCAGCCTATCCTAGCCCACACTGAAGGAGAAGCGGGGTGCACCCTTGACAGGCCTATGTTGAGCAGAATGAAGCATAAGGTGCAGAAAAGCCAAATCTAACATACTGAACTGAAATATTATTAGTTACTGTTACTTGAGTGTATTTATTGTAATTTATTATAACTAATGCAAACATCCTGTATTCTTACATATCGCAATGTAAAAATTAGTCCAGTTGTTTGCTGCCATAGTGGTTAAAATATATTCTTTTGAAAAAAGATAACATAAATCACAAAACAAGTATCAATTAATTAAAGAACAACATTCTAAAAAAGAATCAGTGTATACTCTGTTAAAAAGTAGAACTAGTATGCTTTATAAGTTAATTAGTTAGATTTAATGATAACATATCTATCTATTATATCATTACATCTTTAAAATCACATGATTTAATCCATTTACATCTCTTGTGTAAAAAATTACACTGAAATTTTACTGTTGTTTCACTTTGCACTAAATATGATGCTCCGCTTATTCTTTGTGTTTGGACTTAACTGTTAAAGAGCTACGTGTTTGTTTACCTCCAAGTCAGAGTCACAAAACTCAGATGAGTAAAGAGTAAAAGCTGGAACAACACAGAGAGATCGTTAAAAAAAACAGCCTGTATAAAGTGGCACAGTGGAGAGAAACTCCCTCCTGACAAACACTGCCTGCTAAATATTTGTTTTATCCCTGACCCCAGAGAGAGTCCATTATCATAGTTCCATGCCAGCAGTGGCTCCACTTTACTACACTGCATATAGCCAAAATCATGTGACAGGACATTTTAAGTAACTGTGGCCAAAGCTGAATTCAACAGCGCAATTTACTTCTCGTTTAGCATATTCAATCCAGCCCACACAGACCTGCTGTACAAGCTTCTTTCAAAGAAGCATCTGAAACACCAAACAAACACCTTAAATTTCCTTGGTATATCCACCTGTGTCACTGAGCTAGTTTAAAGTTATTGCAGTGAAGTCATCATTTCATCTGTTGAAACATTAACAAGTTTTCTTTCCATGAATCCACACATTAATCAAGGTCATGCAAATACTTGTAAGGCAAATATCAGTTAATGATGACCAACCTTTTTTTATAAGATTACATTTCCAGATTAGCGATGCTTATATGGTCTTTAATACAATCTTTACAAAATAACATTTTACACATATAACAACTTTTACAGACTATTTCTGACACCAGCAACATCTAGGTACTTGTTACAGGGTAAAAGGAATATTTTAAATTTATAAATTTATAACATAAATCTGTCAGTCTGGAATTTGCTGCTATTTCTTCATCCATTATTGATTTTCTTGACTCATGTGGACAGCTTCATTTCAGACAGCTTGAGAAAGGAGCTGTCTGAACTGAAATATATATAATGTAAAACATATACATTTTAAAGTGCGCATCATGGTAATGAACCATCACTTTCACTTGGGCCAAATGAAAAAGCCACAAAAGAGGATGCAACAAACCAACAAAATGTTTGCAACTGGTTGGAGAGATCTTATTGTATTAGTCAAATAACAGAAGTCTTTGAAATAGCAGATTATGCATCTCAGAGACACCTTAGATGATATCCTGCATTATGTTTTAGATGCTCCTCGGTCAATTACTAGATCCTTGGTCAGAAAAGTAAACTGAAGTAAAAGCTTCAAGCGAGTGCTTTTAACTTTTAGACACACAGAGATTTTAATATGTATTAAAAATAACTAACACATGCATGCATAGGACCACAGGCAAAGATAAACACTCTATTAACATCACATCCTTAGTGTACTGATGGCATTTACCTTAAGAGAGTGGTGCTTACTCTCATGTAGTATCATCTCTTCAGATATGATGAGCGTTCGGCTGCAGAGGTCAAGAGGCTGTAACAACAGAAAACAACAGGATTCACAGAGAGATCAGGACACAACATTATTGAATCTAATTCTCATTCATTTATTCATAACCAGAATCTTTAAGGATAATAATGCTTGTATTATTAAGGTAAATATTGCTTGTACAGTATTTTCCCTCTGTTTAAAATTACCCTAACCTCTTGAACATATGTCAAGCATTTTTCGAGATAAAATCCAAAAATATAATATTGCATCTGTCATTGGTTAGTTGAAAAGTTGCAGTACCAAATCCATTTTGGCTTCTAGATCCAATCGATCTGCTTAAAAGTAAAAGCAGGTCTTTTCTAAAGAGGGAAAATGCTGCTGAAACTGATTCTGTTGAGACAGAAAGTAAGTTGCAACTGAGAGGCGGTATATGCGGTCGAGCACAACAAGACAGTGACACTTAAAATGAACTAGAATGGCAACGTGGGAGGAGGGGACTTCCTCTCAAGTCCAGGGTGTGACAAAGGGCCAATTCAATATGTGCAACATTTGAATACTGTGTGAAGCAGGGTCGGGGCTGCACATTTGTATACATGACTCTATATATCTATATTTATATCTATATCTACTGGAAGACTCCTCTCTCTCCAATGTATAACAGAGAGATACAGAAAATAATTTGCACCCACAGCCATCAGGGTTTTCAATTCCAATACAAATAGCAGATGAGCTATGTCAGACAAATGAATTTCCCTCTGGGATCAATAAAGTTATTCTTATTCTTATTTTTATTCTTATTCTTATATGTAGGAAGTACCAACACAGTGAGTGTATTTTCAAAGTGTGAGAATCTATCACAGCTCAAGATAGCAAAGGCATTTGACATGTTACAGCAGGCACAACGCGTATCTCACCGTGGTCACTACACTATATGCACATATGCAAAACTGAGCAGTTATATAGTGATGACACTTCACCTAACATAACTTGCCTCTTTGGACTACTCCCATTTTGGAAAAAACACAGTTTTACCATTTTGTTCTCGACACAACTGGATTTTGTAAGTACGTGTTGAATTGTTTGCATAAAACTCAACTCAAAGTCAAAATAAATGATTCACTTTGATCTAAAATGGCTGGTAATGAAAACATCAGCCTTGTGTCTCATACAGTAACACTGACCCCTCTATTCACAGACTGTCTGAAGTGCTATTGCCTAAAGACAGATTACAGAAAAAATATGTAGATCTGAATGTGTTACATGTGAAAATAGCTCACCGATGACTTGCAAAACATGAGAACCTCAGACAGAAAGGTCCAAATATTTCCTGACTGCAAACCTGAAATATCGTATTTCCTTTTGACACAAATGCAGAAGGGGAAAATAATCATATCTATTATATGTGGACAACTTGTGAAATCTGTTTTTCAGAGTATCACAGTGACCTGTTGGTCTTGGTTTTATAACACAGAACAGTTCCATCCACAGTACAAGTCCAGACGGGGGTCTCTGCATGTCATGCTCTGCTCACTCCCTCCATATCCAGTCTGTATTTATACTTTCTACTGAAACAATGATAGCAGCAAATTATTTGGAAGTTACACCTATTTGCTTTTTTTTGCTTAGGGTTCAAATTGGTTCAGTGAAATCTAGGGGCTGCATCCACTCACTCTCAGCTGTGAGCAAAAGTAGTGTTTAAAACATATGGGGGTGCATGCATTTCAGCACAGAGGCTGAAAAGACCAGGACTGCAATGAATATAATATAATGCAGTTTATAGTGTCCAGTAAAATGTACTCAAAGCATCACAAACAATTCTGGCAAATCACGATGTGCCATAATGCACAATCACAACTGTTAAAAAATTACGTACCTGAACAAAGATGGGGAAGATCAGGATCTTGGGTGCCACTTTAACATATCCATAATTTGCATGTGGAGCATGTGATCGGACAATGGTACAGTTCTGGTAGTTGGCAAAATTGGCATTCTGCTGTTGGTAGCTGGCTACACCAGCATTAGTGGAGGCAGGGGGCGCCTTTGATATCTTGGAATTGTTAGATCGACGTAGGAAGCCAGTACGGCTGGAGAGACCAACACCACCACCACTGCTACCCCCACCGCCACCACCAACTCCACCCATACCTCCAGAAAAAGCAACCCCACCACCACTATGGGGCTGAGGACCAGGAGCCTGTCGGGTGGGGATTAACCTTGCAGCTGTGCAACAAAAAAAAAAGACACAGTTTGTGTACAGTACATAAGCTCGACACTCTTCCCAAATATGAATTCTCAATATGAAGATTAAAGCTGTACACTGTTAGCTCAGCATAGGGAGTGCAAAGAAGGGAGATAGCAAGTTGCTCCTGTTCAAAGCAAACAAAATCCAACAACAAGCATGAAAATATAATGCAAAAAAAAAGTAATTTAGAAAAATGTCAGTATATTTTGGAGCAATTGTATTTCTACTTTAATTTGAGGCTGTTAGGATGCCAGATGTTTAGAGAATTTAATTCTAATTATTTAATTTAGCAACAATGTGCCAAAAAAGTCAAAATAATAATTAACATTAATCTACACACACAGTAGAGCACTTAACAAAACACTAATTTAATTTATACAGATATTAATATTACATACAGTACATGTCTTACCTAATGTCCCCTGCTTGTCTGGGTAAACAGGCCTCAAGATCTGAAAGCAGAATAATATGAGATTAACATAAAATCTAAATAAAACAAAAATAAAAACTAAATCTAGACATTCAAAAGTGGTGACAAAGGATAATGTATGCAGTTATATCATTTCTAAATTGAAAGTCATTCTGATCTTAACTTTTTATGGAGACACTGATGGTGTAATGTGCAGGATATCTGGATTTTAGCTTTTTTGCAACAAGACATAGTGTCTTGGGGGGGTTGAGTTTTTGTTTGTTTTTCTTTGACTATCCAATTTCTCTACATTATCATTAGTTTGTTTCTTGCATGGCATTTGGTTTAGTTTCTAGGACACTTTTGTAGCCATTTGAATTTTAGGCTGGACTCACCGAGGCAGTAATGGTTTCTACTTGTCATAACATATTACAATCTACTGAGAGGGTAAGGCTAGGAATCTGCCGTGCAGTTCAGATTATTGCCGCAGGTGGACCGGGATTTGGAAAGTCCCAAAATGTTTGAAATATATGTATCATTATCATACTTTTCTGCCTGCTTATTTGGATAAATATTTCATTTTCTTTAGTGCTGGTTTTCAAAGCTCTTTCTTTGTGTCTGTGTGGTATGCCACTAACATGACCCATTTCCACAGGGCTTTCAGTATATTTAGCCTGGCCAAAACAGAATCCCCTCAATCTCTGCTTCCTTCTTTGTTTGAGAAAGAAGCTGTAGCTATTTGAAAGTGAAGCATTTCACTATGCTGGCATGTGCCTGTTTTTTCTGATGCTGTAGTCTCTTCCTTCAATATGCCTCTAATTTCTCTGAATCAGCATGTCTTCTTTCCATTATAATTTTGTAATTTGGTACGACTACTATTAACTGAACCTGCATCCAAAGGTACACACACACACACACACACACACACACACAGAGCTTTAAACTGACAGATTTAAAAGCAAGAATGGAACTCTACATATCAGATGGATATATTTAGTTAGTTTTGTATAGGTTGAGCAACTATTTAGACAATGTAGAATGAACCTAGGTTACAGTAAAAGACAGAAAGTCTCAAACACATCCTGAACATTTTGATCCGACTTGTTTGTTACCCTGTGGTGATTAGTTAGTAGGTTAGTATTGTATAGTTAGCTTAGGAATTCAGATCAGTCTTTTTGATTTTTTGACTTTGCTTTATTTTGTTTTCATGATGAAAGCTTTTACCTCGTATACAAGATCACTGAATGCAAAAACAAGTACATGCTGTATAAAATGTCATATACATGTCCTAATGTTCATGTACATGCATGTTATACAGAAACTGCATATTATGCAATGAACCATTCTTGGCATATGTGAAATTTCACAAAGTATGACTTGATTTTTTTTTTCTCCTTCCTAAATGGAAAAGATATTTGTTTTTAAAGTACTGCTTTAAAAGTCTTGTCTGCTAGATAAATTAATTGAGGCATATACATAGTTTCTTTAATATGAACCATGTCTGGCACGATGTAAGAAAAACTATAGTAAAAGTTTCACATAGTACAGGCATATAATGTTATAAACAGCTCTACTTTATATGTTATTGTATCCTTTTGCTTTTCAGTCTATTGCTCCATATTTACATGGCACTGAACTATAT
Source organism: Heterochromis multidens (assembly GCA_015108495.1). NCBI lineage: Eukaryota > Metazoa > Chordata > Actinopteri > Cichliformes > Cichlidae > Heterochromis > Heterochromis multidens. The sequence continues at coordinate 8,365 of VUQS01044512.1, forward strand.
GCACAGTATGTATGTGTGTTCAAGACATGTTATAAAACACTCAGTGAGACAGCAGTAACTCAAATGGCCCAGACATACTGTACATACAGTCCATCTATCTATCAGCACCAGGGATGTAAGGTAAGGAGACATATCTAGGATGAGCCACCATATGACCATGGTGAGGATGAGGAGGACGGAGAAGATGATGAAGGTGCAGCCCACCACCAGTCTGCGGTACCTGGCTTCCAGGGTTGATGGGTGCCAGGATGATGTAGTTATCCCCGTTGGATGCCTTCACCCTAGTTCCCTTTAGAGTGGCAGTGTGAGGATGGTGGACGTGCCGCGGCTTCCCATCCAGCTCCTCGGCCGATCCTCCCTGGGCCCCCCACGCCAGGGTCCCCATGCCTACACCACCGCTATTTCCAGCTTCAGAGCCGTTCACCAGTAGCCTGCGGGTGGCAGTGGCACGGTGGTGGGCTGGGAGGGGCGGCACAGCTGGGGGCGTTTTACTTGTGCCAACATCTGGTGCACGCCTACGGGTGGGGGGTGACGGGGCATCATAGTTTGAGGTGGAGGGTTTGTAGGAGGGCCGGTGGATGAGACCCTCAAAATTAGGTTTCGCTGAAGGACCAGTACGCCACACTACCACTGTGATTTCATTGGCACTGTTTCTGAAACAAGACAAAGAAATGATGGTTAAAAAAATCCTACGGTGGCCCTGAGAGGTCAAACGCACTGCAACTTAAGAAAACACCAGCAAATAGTAAAATGTTGCAAAAGCACACAGACACCAAAACATGCAAATAACTGCACTGAGATGCACTTAAAAAAAGTAGAGGATTCATCGGTGTTGTAAGGGAATAAAAGGTGCAAGGTAATATGTATTTTAATCACATGATTCATATAATACTGTAGATACATGTTTACTGTTAACTTGTCACTTCCGCAGCTGTTCCTTCACGCTATTGTCTCCCCAAAAACACGTCCATTGTGTTTTTTGAGGTTTATTCATTTATTTATTTATTGGTGAGCTTTTGCAGCATTTTTCTATTTGCTGGTGTCTTCTTAAATCAGGGCCACCATAAGTGTAATTTCACTTAATTTGTGAAACTGCACAACAATATGAATTATATTTAAATTATTTAAAAAGTCAAATAGAAGAACATTTAGCTGAAAAGCAACCATGAAACAACATATCTAATATTTAAGAAAACCAGACTCTTCTACTTACTGAATGTCTGTGAAAATAAAATCCAAACCAGAAGGGAACCTTTTTATATCTATCCGCTTTTGAAAATAAACTGCATCGCTGTATTAGAAAAATATTAATGAGACAACTCAACGAGAAGAAAACAGAGTATCAGACCCTTAACAGTTTAACTAAGATTATGCTGCTCACTGCTGATAAATCACTGACTTCATAACATGTAATTGCAGAGCTATTCCCACATCACTTCAGTGTAAATGGATTTCCTTTTGGCTTCTGACAATCTCAGCTTCTGAAATGAAAGATCTGTAAACACCACAGGCTTAGCTTTGGGAGTCGCTCACATCAGAACGGCTTAGACTGATCTGTAACTCAATTTTGATGCAACAATTATCTCTGAAAACCTCTTAGCCTCTCTGATAACTATCCTAATTTCCATCCCAGAGTTTTGATTATGCACATCAAAAGTTATTCTCCAACATTTAGGTGCAAATAAGCCCCCCCCCCCTTTTTTTTTGTTTTTTTGTTTTTTTGTTTTGTTTTTAGGAATTATCACCTTATAGCATGGGCTAAGTCCACACACTTCCACTGCTCCACTGGCTGACCATTTAGCTGCAGAAGAGTGTCCAGCTGCTGCAGACCAGCCTGATCTGCTGGACCCCCTGTCAGAGTGAAAAGATGGAGAAAAGTTTGCATCACTGCACACTCTCAACACATTTCAGATCTGTAGTTATTTTATGTGTTAATTTGTTTCTTAAGCCTTGGAGGTTCATAACGGCAAATCCCTACATGGAATAAAGCAATAAAATCATGACCAAATACCAAAATGTTTGGTTGGAAAATCATCTCTACACATTATCAGCTTGAGAATCAGCATCTTCATTAAGGACATGGCAACTGCAAAGACACCTGCCAACATGGGGGCTTAACTCCAAGTTATCTATCTGACAGACAGGCTTGCTATCAACTGCTACACTCTGCCATCTGAGTTGGTAATAGTGGTAATTTTCTGGCCTGTGACAAATGGAATAACAAAATAAATCCCCCCACTGATGATGTAACTTCTCATGCATGACGTAATTATGACATACCAAATTAAAAGGGCAACCTGATAGCTGATGGGGCATACTAATAGCAAATGCCAATAGCAGTTGACCAGACCTTTGCTTCCCCGGCCTCTTTCCTCACATTTCCCTTCAATCTCCAATGTGCTATTGAATAAAGGCAAAATGCCAAAAAAAGGGGGAGAGATGCCAAACTCAAGTCAATCAATGTGAAACAAAGGCAAACATATTATTTACACAGCAATTTTAAAATGGAGTACAGGAAAATGCCAAGACATTTCTGACTCAAGAAAGCACCTGCTTTGACATAGACAATTTACACTATGTTGTTAATCACTATACTGTCTTGGGATAACCTCATGTCATACAAATATTATTAATAACAGCAATCTGTTTTTGGCAGTCACGTGAATAAAGGTGAAAAAACCTCAGAATCAGATGTTAAATCGAACCCGTCCATCAAAAATACCAAATGCAGGTCCAAAGAAAGCGCAATGTTGTTTTGTCAAGTTTTCAAGCAGTAAAAGACAGTTTAAACAAAAACTCCTTTAGGAACAGTAGGGTTTCGTGTACCCGACAACGTGCATGTAAAACTTGCCTGGATCAACAGCCTGTACCCTCACAGGAGAATCCGAGCAGATGGTGAATCCGTATCCATCCTTTCCTCGAAGGATGGTCACCTGCAGAAAACACACACACACACACACACACACACACACACACAAGCATTTCATGATACAGTGATAGGAAATCACTCTCTCCCTTGCTACCTGAGGAATGAAAAGTA
>VUQS01044512.1:11424-29534 GCA_015108495.1 Heterochromis multidens
ACACTCACCCCCACAAAACACACACACACACACACACACACACACACACACACACACACACACACACACACACACACACAAGCATTTCATGATACAGTGATAGGAAATCACTCTCTCCCTTGCTACCTGAGGAATGAAAAGTAGCATGTAAGCAAAATGATCAACTTCCTTCCTCACAACGGGATGATCAGATTTATGATTTGTATTCTGCTTCTACTTCCTACTAAAACTGTCTTGACAGCAGATTCCCATTGAAGCCAATTAGCTGAGTTAGTGAGAAAAACAACTCTTCAGATAAAAAGATTTTTTGTCCATTAGCTGAGGAAAAGGGGGAAAAAAGCGCCAGACTGTCAATTATCTCAATATTTAGCCAGATTTATAATATGCAGTATACAGATGCAGCTGATGAAGAGTAATATTTTTTAAGTTACTCTCATTAATGTAAAAAGTTTGTTTTATATTGCCAAAATATCACCGTAACATTCAGTACAACAAGAAGTTTGTGAATAATCAATAAAGCCTATTTTATATTCAGTAAGATTTAACCTTTGGTGCTGGTAAGAACTGTAAAGTTGTGCACTATATCTGTAGTGTTTTAAACAAATTCTGCAAATAAATAAATAAATATTAATGTTTCCAATAATCGATATGAAGTGATTTTACTGGAATATGTTGTCCAATTGGGTTTGCATGAGTAGAGTTTATCTCAATATTATGTTGCATTAATAAAAAACATTTAGAAAAAAGAATTTGTCTGTTAAAATGTATCACATACGCACACAGACACAGTGCTGATAGCTCTTTCCCATTGTCTGTCTGTCTCTTGTGTTGCCAAACATTCAAGTACCTGCACCCGAAAGTCTGAGCCAAAGTCAACAAAGCTCCATCCAAAACATCTCACTTTCCATGTCATCTGCTGAAAACCAGGGGCCCAAAACACACAGACATCCCCGCTCTCTCTAGTTCTCTTTTTTTATTCCTACAGCAGAACAAGCATGTACATGCTGCTAAATTACAAAGTCTGCCCATGAGCAAGATGCAGAAACTTGAAGAAATACACTGATTATTCAGGGGCCCGGAGCTCAGGACGACCCTGAAATGTCGGCTACCATTGCGGTTTCTTATAGTCCACCGATTTTATGCCTCGTGTCACCATTTTCCCTATCCTTGAGTCACTTTAATCTGTCTCTTTTTCTGTCTACCTCCAAAAGTACACTGCTACAAAAATGATTTTTATACTAAAGACAAATACAGTTGACTTTGTAACTGCCTTAAAAAAGCAAATATGACTAAGACATGGTTTTATACATGTTTCACTAATGTGCCTATAATGTAGTCTTTTAGTTGTTGTCCTTATAATACTTGCTCTGTATCTGAAAATACAAAACCCTCGCCTTTGGAGAATCCATAAACTATGTGATTAGAATTAGGATAAACAGAAAATGTCAGCGCAAAAGTTATTATAGTTTTGTATTTTCTAATTTCTTTTTATTTTAATTTCATTTTGACTTTTCGCTTTTAATCCACTTTAGTTTCAGTTACTTTCCAGAGCAAATTTTCTTGTTTTAGTTTAGTTTTTATTGGTTTCAGTGTTAGTTTTAGTCTTTTTAATTATTATTGTATGGAGGGCAAATGTCAGAGGCAAGATTTAGGAAAATCAGCACAGGTATTACAATAAAAACAGAGAACTTTTTGAAAGCAGTGACTCACAGTCCTGTAGACATTCAGAGTCTCAATAAACACGTCCATCAATGCCTCAATCTTTACCAATTAACAAATACTAAAATTTAAGCTCTTTCCTCTATTTTTTATTTTATTTTAGTTTTCCAAGTTCACAAAATTGTTTAAGTTAGTTATTTTATTTAATTTTTAATTTTATTTTAGTTAACTAAAATGTTTCATCTGAAAAAGAAGGCAGCGAGACTTCAAAAAGTGGAGGAGACCTAACAGGTGACAAAGACAAATAGAGGAACAGCTGGTCTGAAGTAAAACATTTCCCTGGAATTTAAGACAAACAGCAAACCATCAATCAACATTTTGAAAGGGCAGAAATTTAATATGTGATAGAAATTAGGGAAAAGAAATGAATGTGATTGACAATGGAGAGAAGTGCGGCGCAGACTACCAGTCTGCCATGCCTCATCTATCTGTTTTTATCTCTTCCTTTTTCAGACACTTTGTCCTCTTTAAGCGAGCTCTCAGAGCTGCCTAATTTGGATTGATTCATCCAGAATCTGGAGCCTTTACAGCGTTAATTAAATTTGTAAGCATAGCTGAGTCCAATCACTTGGACTACCTCTGGTCTGCTTTAGAAAGCAGTCCGATGTCCCTTTTTTCCACTTCTAAATGAAATCAGGGGGGATTATTTTTAGAAAAGAGAAGCCTGGAAATAATCCATCAATGATTTTTCATATTTCAGTCCATCAATCACAAGACATATTAGTGAGATAAATGAAGAAAAATGAATGGGACATGCTGCCAGCATGCATTAAATATTTAAAATGTATAAGCAGGGCTTTACTGATGAATTGATAATTCAATCATAATAATATTAAGGACTAGAATAAAATATAAGATTTGAACTTACTTGTAACAAACTTAAATGAACCCAACAGAAGTGTGTTCATGCATGTGCATTTCCCTTTTTTACTCTCATGCCTCAGTGACCCACCATCATTTTACAGTAGATGTGACGACAATAGAAGACAATCCTGCCAATCTCCATCTGATGATTACATAACTTTTGCAGGCTTTTGTTGCCCATGTTTCAAAGATCTACTTTGTTTTTTCAAAAACAATAAAATGTTCTCATTTGTTGTCCTTGTACTATTGTCAAATATGTATAAGGTTTAAATGTTTTGCAAATTATAGAATTCTGGTTTTATTTACATTTTACAGTCCTAACATTTTTTGGAAATAGTTTTGTATAGCACATGTAGCACATGTAGCACATGTCTTGTTCACTTCCAACAGTGTAGGAGACATTACCACATACAATATGCATATATGACTGGACAGTGTTATCTGGGTCAGTATGTTCACTGACTAAGAAAAGTAAAACACACACACACACACACACACACACACACACACACACACACACACACTTATCTGACTAATGTGTCTTGATGAATTTTTGTCAGACTCAAAATGAGGTTGCAATTGTTATTTTTTAGTGTCAGGAGACACTATATGTAGGAATCTACTTAATTTTTATTCCTAGTGAATAGCATTTTATTCTTATCCAATTTAATTTACTAATTTTGATATGCAAATTAAATGTGTACAAAATAAGTGGCAGTTCACACCATTCCAAATATGTCTCCTGGTTCTCTTACCTCAAGAAAAACACCCTCCACCATATCTCTTGCATTTGCTCACAGGCAGTTATTCTTTTCCTGGCATGCAGCTGGAAGTGCATTTTCTTTTATCAGGATTCAGTAGTGTGCAAACAAAGATAAAACCACTTCAATTTTTTATATACTGCTCCTGTGTTAGAAAGATCAAAAAGTATCTACGCTGTTGGAGTGTTATAATTCTGGGAACTTAATTCATCTGTTGCAAATAAATTATGAAAACACTGTTCAGAGATCTGAACTGTTAAAACTCACGAGCACAGGATGCTACTGTACTGCTAAAGCACTTTTTCACACTCCCTCTTCCACCACCCTCCCTTTCTCTCGTTATCTCAGACACACCTGAGGCAGCCTACATCCGATGCACAGGTGACACAGTCCGTGGATAGTGTGCATCACACTGCCACCTCCTCCTCCTCTTCCTCCTCCTTCTTCAGAGTTCAAGTCTGCAGCCAGTACGCACACACTACGACGGTGACTCTCCACCTGGCCAGCATTCCTGCAGCCTGAGTATCGCCACAGCTTTCTTTGTGCTGCTGAGTTTGTTCTCCTGGGACTTTGCTCCGATGGCTGGGTGGACTTCAGGGTGTTATGGATCATCTTGGCAGTGACAGCTGCCCAAACAGAGGCTGCAGTGACTTTAGTATTGAAGTGTGCCCAGGTGACAATCCAGATGAGGTGGCTTTAGATGATAATACTGTTTCTCACCTTGCTGGATAGCAAACAGGAATCTGTGTAAGAGAAACGCTCCTTTGATACTTCTGGCGTTCACGCTGCACTGACTTTGCCGTAAATGAGTCTCAGTTTCCACGTCCTCTCTGCAAAACACTGCCACTGACCTCCAAAGGCACTTTTCCATTCACCATTTATTTTTCTGATTCCAGTCATCAATGCATAATCATGCTTTTTTTTCTCTCTGTAGCTACAATGTCATGCACAGCCTCAGCTTCATGTATTCCTCTTCCCTTTCTTGAAACTTCAGTCAAACCTTCCTTTCTTCTTCAGTTCTTTATCTTTTCATCTCACTTCTTTCTTCTTCCATTTGTTGTATCCTGCACCAAGCAGCCCAGCTTCTCGCTCTGTGGCCTGAACAGCAGAAGTTGCAATAGCGCCTGAGATCAGCTGTGTGAGTGTGTGACGGCGTCATGTAGGCGAGACTGGCGCTGGCTCGGCCCGCTCAGGCCACACTGTAGCTCCTGGCAGGGGCGCTCATGGGAACTCTTCAACAGCAGAAGAATAGGAGGAAGTGCCTCCCACCACCACCACCACCCCCCTTCACACACATACACACATGCACTTATGCATACCTCGCCACTCTACTGCTTGAACAGCTTTGTGTGTCTGCCCCCGATAAGGCCAGTTTGCTTCCTGAGTCGACACTGTGAGGTTGTGAAAGGTGCTATAGAACTGTCTCTTGTAAATACTGTATACTCTGCAGTGACTAATGAAGGCAGCACGAGTGAAACATGTATGAATAAGACTGTGAAAGGCAGGACTTTTAATTGGAGTTGTGGGCAGGGACTGAGCCTGCAGTAGTTGTAGAGTTAAACTCAGACCACATGTGGACTGTAAACGGAAATGTGTCTGATTGCCCTCGACTTCTGTGTGTTACAAATTTTAATGACCTCAGTTCCTGGCAAAACACAATGACAGCAGTGTTGTTTAGGGACATATTTACTCTCATACCTCAATCAAACTTCGCACCTCTTTCCACCATACTTTTTCCCATACTCCCCAACCTCCGTTCAGACATTATGCTTGTTTGTTATGTTTTCAACTTCCATATTTCCTCTGCTTTTCCTTTCAGTCGCTCCCCTTCACCTCCAGCTACACAGTACGGAAATTCACAGGTCTGAGAATTCCAAACAGTCTCCCCTCCTGTTCCAGTCATCCAAACGTTACTTGTGTTTTTGTTTTTAATAGCCGCATATCTGAGAGAGAGGTGGCAAACTACAAAATAATAACAACAAACACCTCAATAGCAGTGGAGGGAAAAAGCCTGTTAAATTACAAGTAAGACAAAGGTTGTCTAACCCTTTACAACCTCTTTAATTCCCACCTTGCTTCTTTTTCTTTTAATCGTTTGAATATCTGGCTCGAGGAATGAAACATGGACAGAAAACGAGTGGGGTGAAAGAGGAGCACTGCTGCACTAGTCTGTACAATGTTAATAAAGTGGCAGAAAAGGCCATTGTCTTAAGATCCCTTCATGCCAATAGTAATGGCAGCTTTTCCCTGTTTGCCTTTTGAAAAGGGCGAGGGTTACCCGTCAAGCACACAAAAACACTTTCTCTTTCTTTCACGCAGCGCTGTTCACCTCTAAATAGGCAGAAGGACGGATTAGAGGGACAGAAGAAAAGGAGAGAAGAAAGCCAGTCTTAGCGAGAGGAGTGAAAGAAGAGTTTGAAAAGCTTGTCTTGGAGCCAGGCAAGGCCAATCTGTTTTTTTTAGTAGTGTGGGATCTCTCTCCCTCCTTCTGTCTCTCTCTTTCTGACCTGAATAAACAGCTATCAAAGGAGGAGACGTCTTCCAAGTCAGTGAACACACGATGGGTCTAAGACCAAGTTCAAGGTCACAGCTCGAGTTGCATTTAAAATTCAAACAGTGGAAGCTTGGCATACAGATTCATAGCTGCAACTACAGTTACAACATTTTGAGAGTGACACTGTGCATAATATGAGAGCGAGAGAGTCAACCTTGAATGGAGGAGGCCAGTGAGCAGGCAATTGTTAAGGTAAAAAACATTAAGGAGTTAGTGCAGATATTACCATAAAACGTCCCCAGCAGATTATTTAAATTATGACAACTTCTTTTTTCCAATTTTCTTCTGCTCATCGGAGGCAATTAAGGGGTCAAGACATGCCATACGGACACTTCACTCCTAACTCCACCTAAATGGTAGCAGTGTGTACAATATGAAAAGCACTGTATAGTTGCGTTCTTAAATTAATAGAAGGTGCAAAATAGGAAAGAATAACGATAAGCTTTCGTACACTCAGCATCTTGCGAAGAAGAGAGGAAGGTTAAGAGCAGCCAAGTCCCAAAATAATCACAAAAGAATATTTCCTGGCAATAAAACCAACCATTCTTCATTTTTTCTAAGACACCAGCCAAAAAAAAACAACTCTTTGCCATCTATTCAGCTCACCTCACCCTTCCTGCCCATCCTTCGCAACAGACAAAAGTGTCAGACCCATTTACACAGAGACGGTTTAAAAGCTAATGCTAGCTGACAAGCAAATTGATGTGAGGGGACATGTTGTCCAGGACACAACTATTGTTAATATTCATGAACTGTGCTCACTGTCGTTGACATGAGCTGATAGCCTTTTATTTTTTTCCCTTTACCAGTAAACATAATTGGTAAATGCTGACATGACATCTGCTACATGTCAAGTCTTTAATCTCTGGTTTGGATGATCATTTTTACAAAGAGAAAAAACAGAGATAACTCAAATTTGTGTTACTTGTTTGAATTAGCAGCAGTTTCTGCACAGATCCTGCATTATAAGTCCAATCATGAGCTCTACAACCCCCTCCAGGCTTTAGAACTTAGCACAGTACTGGGATTGCCCTCATCAAGATCACTAACAAATTCCTCAGTGCAAAAGATGACGGCCTTCTCAACCCATCCACTGCCTTTGATTTTGTATTCCACGGGATTCTGCTCTTCCACATTACCCAGTACATGTTTGTGGCGCTGCCCTCTCCTGGTTCCAACCATACCTCTCCAAAAGAAACCAGTTAATTACTATGAATAAGCCTCTCTAGCTTCTCTGTCCCAAGGTGCTCTCTAGTGCTCACATTACTGTACCTTTTGAGCAACACATCAATCTGCATGCTTCCTCCTCCACAACATCTCTTGTCTCTGGCCTTCATTTTCCAATCCTCTTGCTAAAAACACTCGTGCATCCATTTGTCTCTCCCCCTCTGGACTACTGTAATGAAGTCCTGTTTCCAGCAGAGTTCTTGAGAGGCACATGTCAAAAACTCTGCCGCTGAGGTTTTCACACACACTAAATGGTGGTATCACATCACATCTTCTATCATACACCTCCACAAGCTTTTACCCTACATTGATACTGTTAAGTGGCATCAATATCTTGAAAGATGTTTTCATAAATAAACTCACCTTATGTGAATTATTAAGTTTATTATTTTCTTTTATTATTAGAAGTAGTACTTGCTTTCTAACAGGCCATAACTAGTTTAATTATACTTCAATATAATTTGACAGGTAAAGCGAACCTACTATGTACCCTCAACCTAACTTTACAAAAACTAGGTAACTCAAAATGTCAGATTTCAAAAGATCAACAATTTAGAAATTATTTTAGTTTCTATATAAGGCATTACACTTACATTAGAGTTTTATGATTTTGTTTTTAAGATAACGCGAACATTTCTCTAAATATCACACAAATCAAAAGCTGCAGTCATCACAAAATGCCCTTCCAATGATTATTAATCCTAAATGTCAACAACACTTTCCCGCACCATCATAAAAAGCAGCACCAGCATTTCGGAATAAATTAAATAGACATTTGGCTCACAGCAACTCAGAAGAAGAGAGAGTGCAGAAATTAAAACACACATTTTGAAACACACTTTATCTTCCAAAAATGTTAACTAACTAAATTAATTAATTAACTAAATGCACAAGAACAACAATACGTGCGGAGAAGTTGTGAAAGCATATTCAGTGGATGGAAAATGTTCTTGAAATAGCCTTGTGGTTTTCCATTGCTGTGGTAGAATCCTTTGTGTATATCAAGTATTATCTTCACCAGCATCTCCATCAACGTCTCCAAAGCCTTTTAATGAGTCCTGTGTGAATCACTGAAGGTATTCATGTGCAAGGCCATTGCCAAACACTGAAAAATGTTTGAGTTGGTAAAGAGAAGGCAGTTAATGATACCACAGAGCTCTTTGTGTAGTAGGGGTGATGGGCACAGAAAGAGGGAATAGGGGCAAAAAGAGAGGAGAAGGATGTAGAGGAGGATACCACAGTGAGGGAGGAAATTAGCAGTGGTCTGGAACAGAGCGGGGACACGGCAACACGGCAACAGAAAACGGGTACAGAAAAGAGGAGAAACTCTAAAAGGTTTTCCATTCTCCCCTAATTTAGTCTGTGAATGTGCTCTCCCCCCTCCCTTAACTCTCCCCTGAGACTGTCCCACACAAACCGCACAATCATATGTTACTCTGATTCACCCGGAGATAAAGAGCAAGAGGGAAAACAAGAATGAAGGAGGGAGGAGATGAGAAGGAAAGAGGAAAGGACCTTTAACACATGCAGATGTCAAAATGCCCTCCATGACTTTAAAAGCTACTCAAACACTTGGCGTTCTGGAAGTAGCAACATTACTCTACTAGCAATGTAGGAAATGTAATGAAATTGAACATTTTCTTTGTGTGTGTGGAAAAAAATAAGATTTGAGCAGTACTTTATATTTAAAAGATAGAGGAAAAGCATGTGAAAGGTGAAACTGAAGTTACCGCCTCTGTCTAATCTTGTGCAATCAGTCTGATTCTCCACATAAGCTCCATATGACCACTGCTTTTCACAAAGCTGACATCCTGGAGTGTTTCTAAAGCAACACGGATACGTTTTAAGTGTCATACTGATCTGCTGAATAGGTCTGAGGGGCTTTGTCCACTAAAGCATTTTTTGCCAGTTGAAAAAGCCAGGCGCTCTTCTGAAAACATCCAGCTAGGAGCGCTTGAGAGTGCTTTGGGGGGACAGTGTTTTGTCAGCTGAGAGCTTTAGTTGCCATGAAACGGAATATCCACGAAAGTAATGTGTAGCAAGTACCTGACTCCAGCTGACTGCTGGGTCATTGCGTCTCAAATCAGCACGGGCCTTCTGCTCGACTGTCTCCAATTTGCATAAAAATTTGATGGTACAAAGTTTGAACAGATATAACGATTGCTGCGAAATTTTAGCTTCATATATCAAATACTTTGAGATATATTTTTTTGAAAAATGGTCAGTCGACCCACTTTCAGGCCTTTTGTTTGCACACTGAAATCTGAGGCAATGTTCAAACATGAATATCTCAAAGATAATGTAAATTGGAGAAGGTTTAACAGAAAATGTTCTAAAAATTGGCTGATCTGAGATGGAATGACCCTGCTGCTTAACTTGTAGACCCCAGGTGAACAAAACTTTACTCCAAGAACTATGCTTCCATCTCAGTATTGTCATAATTTGGGGATGTCAGGTACAGACAGAGCAGCAGTACTTGTCCTCCAGTGTTGTTTAGTAGAATGAGACTTTTCGTCAGTGACCTCAGTGATGAAAAGTCAGTTTGTTCTGCTCCTCCTCCACTGTGACTGAATGGCTAAGTAAAAAATGACAGAGTGTAGAGTTTTATCCAAAGTTGAATTGCTGGGAACCTTAAAAAGTGTGCAGATCAGAAAAAGATGCTAAACGCCTCATCATTCTGCAGGGGATTTAACATTCTTTTGTACTTCTCTTGTACTTGATCATTTTTGATCCACCACATGCAGTTTGTTGACAGCATCAAAACTAACCAATTACAGTCCCTTTTTACCTGATGTATTTTAATAAATCTCACAGAAATGTAACTTATAAACTTAATTTGGTCTAAAAAAAATTTAGTTACAATGGGCTATACAAAGTGTAGGGTTTGAATGTGCATATTAACATGTAAAATCTGTGGAGAAGGGACAAGATTTTTGGTACTAGAAGCTTTTTAGTTTCTGGTTGTACTTCCAGTACTACTGACCAATCACGTTTGAGCAGGCTCAGGTTGCATGCAGGTAAACAGTCTGTTTAGAGAGCAAAAGAGGGAATGTATTTGCCAAAGTTCAATCATGGGCCAACATCAAATGATAGTTTAGCTTTCTTTTATTTTATCTACATTTACAAAACTACCAATGCACAAAACAAGAAGTCTTGGCCTTTGACCCAGAGTCAAAGCCATCAGATGCAAGCCAATGGCAGCCAAAGACCGGAGCAAAGGAATACGTCAGACAAATTTACTCAAGTGAAAAAGCTGACATAAGATCAGGGTGGACAAATGGGTTAACAAAATACTGGATTTTAAATTAGCAGAAACAGTTTGTTTCCTATGTCCAACCACAAATTACCACCATAATTCTCCCTAAACCACAACCAAATGCTTTTTACTGTAGCCAGGACAACATAAGTCATCATAACTATAGCAAGTAATTTAACCCAAATCACAGTTTTTCCCTAAATCTAACCTGTCTGCCTAATTAATCATTTACCACAATCAGTGAGTCATAAAACTAATTCATACTGGCTCTCATTCATTCCTCCTTTGCTCTCATGAATAATGCCAAGATAATCACTATTACCTGTTTTTCTGCTAAGCAGTTGGTTTGATTGGAAGTTGAAGGTTTGGGGTTACACTAATATTTATAATATTTGTGGCCGACTGAGGAATTTCTCTTATAATGTGGTCATGGTTTCCAGGGCATCTGTGTTTGGGGTCTGTCACTATGTTTTATTATGCTTCTACTTAGGCTCAGGTGCTGTGTTGTTTTCTGACAACATGCAGCAGAATGTATATTTGTACTGAAAGATTGATAATATCCTTACTTTGTATAGTCTTGTTTTTTTTTTTTTCATTTTCATGTAACCTGCTCCATACACTGCTCCACTACTACTACAATAACTATTTATAACAAGCACCTGCATTACAAGATGCATTTTGGAAAACACGTGTAAAAAAGCAATTATATGCCTTATTTATGTGCTGCATAACTTGCTGCATCAAGTCAGGCCCTATCTAAATTTAGCTGCTCTCACACCTGCATCTTATCCTGCAAAAATGAATTTGATAAAATATTATACATGTTCACCTCATGTGTTAACAGTAGCCAGTTTCCCATGAATGTATCTGTGGACGTTTGCCAGGACCTCATAAGATTAGGAGGAATAAATGCTGCACCACAGCAGCTGGGTGAACAACATAAAGTGCTTTATTCACAGCCGATAAAACAACGCTATCTCTGATGTGACACAGGAGGGTCACAAAATAAAGAAAGAGCCAACCAGAGGCCTCGTCTAGCAGCAGTAAAGTAAGATTATTTACATACATATTTATTACATAAATATTTATATATATTTATATTTATATTATATTTATATATATAACTATGTTTTTCATTTTTGCTGCTCTTTGTCTCTGTCCACTTTCTGCCATGACAATGCAAATTTCCCACTTCTGGGACTAATAATAATAAATAATTATCTTATCTTATCTTATCTTATCTTATCTTATCTTATCTTATATAAATATAACAGCCACTTTACATTTATTAAGCACATTTTAGTAGTTGATTTTGTTGGGTCAACATAGATTTGTCAAAGAAGATCTTAATCTTAATCTAAAAGCCAATGTACTAATTGTGCACTGGACACAGTGTAAACACGTTTCAACATGAAAAATATAGTCCATTGCTTTCTAACACAGTGAGAAAATGAAAATCAGAAAATCAATGATGTAGTAGCTCATCCAATTCAAGCTCTATTACAGTTCACAGATTACTGTCCTTAAAATGACAAACGTGATCTTGACCTTGAGCACAATCTGGGTGAAGACCCATTAGGTGATCTTGATGTGCAAGTTTCACTAAAATCTGGACAACACTCGAGGAGGAGTAGCAATTCTTGTGAACTGTGGACAGACAGACAACAGATGTGTCAACTTTTCATAAGTTCATCGGCCCTTGTTTCTGTTTTCCATTTTCAAATTTGACACTTACATTATTTTATTTTGGAAGTGTCAAAAGCTCCCTGTGATTGACATCCTGTGACCAAGATGGACCCTGCCTTTCAGAAAATAAATAGGTTGCTAGATGGATGGATGGAAAAAGGCTTAACTTGTATGCAAAAGGCTCTTAGGTTTGAAATACCTTGGGAGGAGAGGCCATGTCTCAGTGCTAGCGTAGGATGTCCACTAATCACAAGGTTGGAGGTTTGATTCCTTGTCCATCAATGGACAAGACACTGATTGCTTCCAGTGGTAAGCAAGGACCTTGCTGTGCAGCTCCACCACCAATGGTGTGTTAGAGTGTATATGAATGGGTAACTAAGGAAACTTTTAACCATAGCTAGCTTTGCAGAACTTAGCTAAGGTTTAAATGTGCTACATAGCTACTGTTAAGTGCAGGAAGTTTTAATATTTAACTTTGACAGACAGTTGATAACGAGAACTATATCAACAAGTTTAAAGCCAAAGTATATGTATATGTCATGTCTAAGTAGCACTTGTAATGATGGCTTAAATAAGAACAGCTTTTCTAGTAACTACAATGTTACTAAGCATACTTTTCCCTGAGTGAGCCTTTTTATGTTAGCTTGTTCAGGTCAAGGGGAATGTAGTATAGACTGCAGCCAAGCAGTGAGCATAAAATGCTTTGACAGTATTCATTCAAAAAAGCTCCCACTAGAACTGGCAAGAGACCATGAACATCTTACATATTATACCTTCCCACTGAAGGTTATCACTGGCTAGTGCAAAGAAGCTTCTGCCAAAACCTTATGCCACATGCAAAACCATCAGGGAGGCAGCTCATGGAGCACAAGGCAAAGAATAAAGCAGTGAGCACTCCAAATAGGGTGAAAACAGGAAATACTCAATAGATTGAAAACGCCATTTGTGTGTCCCTTAGGAGTCCCAACTGTGCTTTAATCAAGTAAACCCCTCGGGTCTTGACGTGTAGGTTTTTCTTTTCATGTTGCTTTTTCCTTTTTGCCACTTCAAATGGATAAAAGCATCCTCATTCTTGCTCCAGCATCTTTGAGAACACTTGAACTCATTCATTTTTTAATACTACATGGCTACATTCAAGAATGTGGAAATAGAGAAAACTAACTATAAAAAGACATATAACTGGAAATGTACAATGTAAAGTTCAAGAGAGGCAATACAGAAAGGATTTGTGCTCTCCAAGAACAATTAAGAAAAAGTGACTTCTCATCTGACTGCACAATTCTCTTTTCCCTTTGTAATGATAAACAATCACACCGCTCCACAAGTGACTCACATGCAAGCAAGCCTTTTGACAAACATTGTCTTTCAAGAAATGACATCTCGCTTCACTCACTGCTCAAAGCTTAAGCACATGATTCAATTAGTTGCTATGGTTGCTGAGAATGTGCAACATTGAATTCATGCAGTAAATTTCCTTACTGCAGGCATGTTTATGCATGATGACTTTAGTGGACGTGGTGTAATGTCACGGGTCAACTACTTTGTGTACATTTAATGGTCCTGGAAACAGTCAATAAAAACACACAAGGACACATGAGGCTGCTAAAAATAAAGGACCAAAAAAGTTTTGCACCTGTATGGAGAAACTTCCAACATGAAGTGACAGCATCATTACACATGTATATGGACACGCATGTATATGCACTGCATACTCTGTTCAACTTCCAAAATGTTTCTACTGCAGTTCACTCGCACCCACACACAGAGCAGAAAAAAATGTAAGCATGATTAAACTTTACATACACACAAAACACATAAAATAAGAAAGGTTTTATCACACTTACTGTTAAGCATTGCATATTCTCAGGCCGATTGGTCTCAGGGGCAGCACCATGGTTTGACAGCACAGCCTCTGAAATGTAGACAAAGGAATCACGAGCTGAGACAGTGCCTTTGGAGCACATTTCTTCCTGTGCCAATGCAAAATGGCCCGCTGGATGTATAAAAATAAAGTCCTCAAACTGTTCTGAGAGTCCATAAAAGTTGCTTGCATAGATAACAAGCAATTATGGCAACAGTTGTCTGGAGCAGCCTTTGCTGGGCTGGGAAACTTCAGAGCGCACATAAAAGGCAAAAGGAAAAAAAAGGGAGAAGAAGAAGACAGGGCAGCCGCGAGAAGGAAAATCCCGTAAGATGCGAGGATCCAACAAACTGCCCAAGAGAGGAATGGAAGTGAGAACAAGTGAGAGGGAGGGAAGAATAGAGGGAGGAAAGGAGGGAGGGGTGAAGAAGAGAAAAGGAACTCCTCTCTCACTCTATTATCCGTCTGTCACAGGGCTCCTGGGAAGTTGCTATGGTTACAGGGACTCACGCCTCAGTGTCCTTTTAACTATAGCTCATAAAGGCAGCATTCAGCTTTAGGCCATGATGCAGCTCTCCCTCTCTCTTTTTCTCTTTCTGTCTCTACTTTTCCTTCTGTTTACATCTCTCACTTAATATGTACACCTTTCCTTCTTACTTTCTTTCTTTGCCTCCCAAACTTCACACAGAGCCACCCATTCGTCACCCTCCAACCACTACCATCATCCCTTTGTTTGATGTGTCAATCCCCCCCTTTATCCCTCTCTTTATACTCTTGAGTCACACCCCTACCTCTAGCACCGTAGGAGAGGCGCAATCCTGTCTCAGACTGTGAAAATTTCAAAGTTTCAGCCAGCCCAGTCCACACTGCCCCGAAGCAAGTCAAAAAAAGTAAATAGTTTGGTAACCATTGATTTACGTTTTATCCACACTTACACATTACAGCGTTACTTACAGTAAATGTGTTTGAAACGTAATCTTCAAAATGTCACCAAAGCATGACCACAATCTTTCACCAAGTGAAATAAACTGACTTTTTATTATTGTGACCACAGTAACAAAGGCTCCAAATCGTACCTCTTTACCCGACGTACTGACTTTTCCTAACCCTACACAAGTCATGCATGTGCCTGAGCCACATCAAATCTTAACCATATAACAGTCAACTCAACAGTCAACTTATTGCCTGCAGGCCAAATCAAAGGGGTTTCACTCTTATAATTCTGATGCATTTGTAACTAAAACATAATATACAGTGCTGTGCAAAAGTCTCGTGCCACCCCTCACTTCTTTATATTTTGCCAGGAAAATGGGAAATAGGTGCAACAATTTGCTTAAACATGTGCAAACATACATAGAAATACAGTAAATACGGCAAAAACAGAGTCTGTAAAATCTGACGAGCTTGAAAGTCAATATTTGATATGACCACCCTTACTCTTCAACACAGCCTGAACTCTCTTAGGCAGCTTTCTTGTAATTTCTTTAAGTAGTCTTCAGGAATAGTTCTCCAGGCTTCTTGAAGGACATTCAAAGCTCTTCTTTGGATGTTGGCTGCCTTTTGTTCTGTTCTCTGTCTGGGTGATCCCACACTGCTTCAATAATGTTGAGGTCCGTGCTCTGGGGAGGCCAATCCATGACTGATAGTTTTCCATCGTGTGTTTTTTTTCTATCCAGGTATTCTTTTACTGCATTGGCAGTGTGTTTGGGATAATTGTCAAAAATGTAGTCACTGCCAATCAGATGCTTTCCAGATGGCATTACATGGTGGATCAAAATCTGATGGTACGTTTCTGCATACATAATTCCATCAGTTTTGACAAGATCTCCAAATCCATTGGCTGAAATGAAGCCCCAAACCATGACAGAGCCTCCACTGTTTTAAAGATGAATTTAACTGACCACTGACAACCATTTGAACCACAAATTTAAAATTTTCTTTCATCACTCCATAATATCTGTTGCCATTGATTTTTAGTCCAGTTCTCATGTAATTTGGCATACCTCAGCCTTTTCTCCCTGTTTTTATTCCTTAAGAATGGCTTCTTGACAGCCACCCTTCCACTGAGGGCATTTTAGATCAGAATTCAGTGAACAGTAGATGAATCAACTGAAGGGCCAGATGCCTCCATCAGGTCAGATATCAGGCTTTTGCTGGATTTTTGTCATGTCTTAACATGACAAGACATGACTTTCAGATACTGTTCATCTGCTGTAGATAGTTTTATAGGCCTGCCACTACTTCCTTTAGGACACCCTGCACACCGTCCCGAGATATGCAAGTAATTTTTAATATTAAAATTTCAGCTCTTTGGGAATCACCTTGTTGGTGCAAAAATACTATTTTATGCCTGTCAAACTGTGTTATCTTTGGCATTTTTTATAGATTTACCTAAGAAAAATAGAAACAAATTATGTTTTTTTGCAACAGGCTGCTTGTAACAAAGTGCCTAAAGATACAATTTAAAATTGGTTCTTTGCCAAGTTGTCTGTTATGTGTAGACGCAACACTGGTTCATCCTTTGAGTTAGGGATGATTCACAGTTCATTATTAGGTGGCTTAACAACCATCTGAAAATGGTCAGGTAGTAGGACTGAACAGAAAATGTGTAAAAAAGCAACCAATGTCCAAAGAAAAACTTTGAAAGACTTTTAGAAAACCTGGACAACTATTGCTCAAGACCACTTTAAAAATTACAAGAAAATCTGGCTGCTTGGAAACAAAATATAAAGAAATTAGGGGTGGCTCAAGACTTTTGCACAGTACTATATTACTTATCTGTCATACAGGCCTATGAGTAAAACTTTTTTTGTTTGTTTGTTTTAATGAAAGGGGAACTTTAAACTTTATTATACATGCATGAAAGAAAATTAAGCACCTCTCAACACTTTGGACACAATTTCCTCTATAACACTATAGTAGTTTTTAAGTAATTCTATTAGTTGTGAGTCTGAAAGTCCCTGGGGTCTAGCAAAAGAGAGGCACTAACCTGGCTGGCTTTAACCCCAGGAGAGAAGTCTTTTGTCTGGGTAAGACATAAGTAGCACAGGCCGTATGACATGGAGCAGCTAGCAGTGAGAAATATCCAACATGATTGAAGGGGAAGAAAGTGGTACAATACCACATGAAAACAGTGGACAGTGGGAAAAGTACACACTAGACAAACTCAAGAAAAATGGGGGGGAAAGGTAGCAGAAGGGAGAAGTTGAATATCTGAGAAAGACAGGCAATGACAAGAGGGAAAAAAACAAAGAGACTGAAGGCAAGAGTGAAAAAAAAAAAGAATTCAAAAGGTGTTGGCAGTGGATCGCTGTTGAGTCAGCCAGTATCAGATCTGCCAGAACACTGAAGCCTTTGACTTTGCTTAAGTCCCTCATTGCAACACTCAATCACTTGACATCCAGGCCCTTTTATTCACCTGCTGTCACCCACAAATAAACACTTGATGAAGAGAGCAGAAAGGCCAAGAAAATAGGCAAATGCCTTCACTTCACTTTGGGAGCATCCTGAGATCAACTTCAGCAGCAGCAAACATTGTGTAAAATGTATAAATTAGCACAGTTAATTGACAACAGAAAAGGGGTAGCAAAAGTAAGTTTTTCAGATATTCAAACACAATGTTGAGTGACTAGCAGGTTACTGTTGTTGCTCATGTGGACCACTATTAAGGATATTTAAATCTCATATCGTGAATAGGTCTTGGGATCTTTAATATGGTGGGTTTTTATGGGTTTAAAGGGTTTGATTTTTAAATCTCAAATAGCCAATAAGACAGAAAAATTAAGAAAAAAAGCACACCATAAAAAAAACAAAGCCACAATTCTTCACAATTCTTTAACGTTAATTTGAGCTAATAACCATCCATCCATCCATCCATCCATTTTCTTCCGTTTATCCGGGGCCAGGTTGCGGGGGCAGCAGCCTAAGCAGAGAAGCCCAGACCTCCCTCACCCCGGCCACCTCCTCTAGCTTATCCGGGGGAACACCGAGGCGTTCCCAGGCCAGCCGAGAGATATAATCTCTCCAGCGTGTCCTGGGTCCGCCCCGGGGCCTCCTCCCGGTGGGACATGCCCGGAACACCTCCCCCAGAAGGCGTCCAGGAGGCATCCTCGTCAGATGCCCGAACCACCTCAACTGGCTCCTTTCGATGTGGAGGAGTAGCGGCTCTACTCTGAGCCCCTC
>VUQS01044515.1:0-23801 GCA_015108495.1 Heterochromis multidens
GAAAAAATATTCCAAACTGATTCAGCTAAAGAGAAACAACTTTCCTTATTTCATTGTTTTGAAATTTTATACCAACAAACAAACTGATGCTTGATCAAACACAGGTCTCATAAAAAAAAATATATGTACAAATAAAATATTTTTGCTTGCTTCTATAATGTCTTTTCTGAAAGGTATACATAAAAAGATTTTACTGTATATGCTTCACTTACACGCTTCACTAATACTTGAAAATAAAGTCAGGATATTTAGTTTATGGTGTTGTGGATGTGTTATGTACCAAAAGCCTTCAGCTGAGTTTGGCAAACAAGTATCTCTCAAAGTCATAGTCATATGTAATGCAAATGGGCTACAGGGGGAAAAAAGGGGTGGGGATTCTGTAGTAAATGGACCATAGTTTAAAGTAGAAAATACACACTTGATTGCCTCAGACAAAAAGTCTGACCTTCGCATCTGTTGTACATTCACAGTATAGAAGTATTACCAACTAAATTTTATTTAAATAAGTAAAACATTCCCAAAAAGTTGAATCTGTTCATCTGGACGTGGCGTTTTTTAGTGGGAGAAACGTTTCGTTGCCAACTGGTAACTTCTTCAGTCTCAGCTGACTGCAGACTTCCCCAGCCTTATAAACAGTACATTGCATAATGACAGAAACCAGCACCATTGACTAACAATGGGCCATTTGGTCAGTTTCATGATCAATAGTAAACGCCACGTCCAGATGAACAGATTCAACTTTTTGGGATTCTTTTACCTGGATTATTGAGCATGCATCAAGAGATAAGTAAAACATTCTACAACCAAACATATGCAAATTATAATCTCATTTAAAAATATTTTTTTTATTGACAAAGAATTAAACTAAATTCAATTTAATGTAAAAAGCTTTATTTAAAATTGAAGCAATTCAAACAGCATAATTACAATATGTTCAGTGTACAATTACAATATTAACAACAAACAAATTTGCTACAGTTGTACTGGGTCGTTTGGATTTGTTTGTCTCAGTTCCTGTACAAACAAGCTCCATCCAAGAGATGCATTTCTGTACAGCACTTGCGGCAAAAGCAAAACAAACTGCTATACTGGGTCCACTATACTGTGTGATTTATCTACTTAACAATTCCACTAGATTTTTTAAATTTTCCTGTTAGGAGCCATGTGAAAAAGTTTTTAACCTTGAATGACTTGACTGGCTTCTTTGGCATATCTGTTAAACATTTGATCCCATTTAATAGAATGCCTACAGATATGGTATGGTATGCAATTTTTCTATATGATTAATCACATGGAAAAATTAAGTGTTTATCACACCTTCAAAAACCATACAATTACAATCAGGGGTTCCCCATTAAACCTGATGTGTAGGGTCTGATATTCTCTAGTTCTCTAGGGCTTTCAGAAAAAAGAAGCTTGTGAATGCCTATGAGTCTGGCAAGGAATTAAAAAAATTGAATAATTAAAAAAAAAATGATAATAATTTCACACCAAGGAATATATATAAATATATAAAAAATAGTCTAGATTTGTTTGTTCACAGGTGGCCACCCTAAATTCAGCGCAAAGGCAGACTAACGCAAATCTGAAGGTAACTCTTATAACTGTTGGCATCAACATATATGCGTCTACATACCTCTGCACAAATTGACCTGAATTGAAAGCATGCATTCATAAATAAGCCTTTGCTGCTTTGATGTCCCAAAAGAAAAAAAATTACCAATGAACATATACAGTACTTTTTACCCTATCCCATACCAACTCTGAAGCATGGAGGAGATATTAATTTTGCCGTTGCTTTCCCACCTTAGGCTACTGTCTAGCCTGCAGTCTAGCCTGATTCAGCTGCAAATACTGCATCAAACCAAAGATTTTATCTGAAGTTAAAACAAAAGTGGACCTTTCAACAGCCTAAACATGCCATCAATCATGCCAGTCTACTAAGGAATGGCTCAAAAAGAACAAATTTGAGGGTTATGGAACTGAATAGTCAAGAAAGGAAGCCCACATGTGATCCCATTTAAAAGTTGTGGGAGGGTTAAACGCAGTAATTTCAGGAAAACCCTTAAAACATCTTGCAACTTTG
The DNA here is from genome assembly GCA_015108495.1 of Heterochromis multidens. Taxonomy (NCBI): domain Eukaryota; kingdom Metazoa; phylum Chordata; class Actinopteri; order Cichliformes; family Cichlidae; genus Heterochromis; species Heterochromis multidens. The sequence continues at coordinate 2,087 of VUQS01044515.1, forward strand.
GACATTTAGCAAGAAAGAGTGATAAAAAATTTCAGCAATCTGGTGTTAGTGACCTGTGGACAATTATACAAAACACCTGCTTGAAGTTATTTCTGCCAAAGGGGACCAAGACCAGTGGTGACTCACTTTCTCCACAGATGAATATTACATCTGTTGATGTTTTTGTCAAATTGATGATTGAAAAATCTAACTTTTCTTGTCGTGTTGACCACCTTTATCAATAGATACACAAATATGTCAAAAAAGCCAACAATTTCCAACTTGCTTTTTCACATAACTGTATGTAGATAATAGTTAGGTTAGGTTATTTAGGTTATCCTAAAAGCCCAAAGAGCACAGAACAATATGCGAACACAGCCCCAGCAGTGTTGAAGCAAGTCAGTAAAACCCTGAATGTAACAAGTGTTTCTGTGCTCTAACACCTACAAATGATAGGCGAAGACTCTGCACATTACCAGGTTTCCATATCAGTTTCAGAAGCCGTTAATTCATCTTTCAGTTTCCTCCCTGCCATGCTTTCCTCTCACACTCCAGCTGTAATACAGTACTTCAAAATGAGGTTGTAGGTTTCACATGGCACGATATCAAAAATCAACACGCAGTTACAGCGCTCTCAGTGTCACAGCGGAGACAAAGCAAAGCAATTAAGTTTGGTGCACATGAACACAGGCCTGGAACGTGTGCCATTTCAAATAGACACTGTCACAAATCTGAAAGGTCACATGGTATGCAATACATTTCTCCAGCAGGAAAAGATAGAACAATGAGGAAACACAACCAGAAACAGAAAGTAGTGTGATACAGCGTTTGCATTTTCTGTTTAGGTTTCAAAGTTTGCACTGTGGCAATTTTGCTAACAGAAGGGGACACGTGGTTCTTGGAAATAATAAACAATACATTGGTAAGAGCTCTTTGTGGTTGTTTTGCATGTCTGTGGTTATGTTAAGTCTCTTTGTATTTTTTTAATATATTTTTATGGCCATTAACGTCTCTTTGTTGTGATTTTTTTTTCATCTCTTTGTGGTGTGTTCCCAGTAGTCCATCCATAATACCAATAAGCTGGCAGTGTACTGGGAGGTCTTTATGACTATTAACCTCAAATATAATCTATATGACACTTCTGTCAGAAGTGGATTTCTAAGTATACAAATACAGATTCTTCTAATGACTTTATCTACTGCAAGTAATCCTAAATATCTTTAGATAATGTCTGCAAAACCTTGAGTTAGTGAACAATCTGATACCATTTCATCATATCATAGGAGGAAGCCTGAAAATGATCATTTGTGGCTGTTCAACAACTATTAAAATGTAAGATTACACAGTTGACAGAGTAGCTGAAATTCTTATGTCGCAGTGATAAATGCCAGCGCTAATAATGTATCGGTGATTTTCAGTGGTGTTGACACAACTGTGCAAACATACATTTGATTATTGCTGTGTTACAACAAACGCTTGGGCTAGCCTCACAGGGAGTCGTCAACAGTGATTAAACTACTTTTGAAGTTTAAATCCAACATGTATGTATGCATCACACATAATAGCACAGTAAATCTCCAAAGTTGCTAACAGGGGCATAAAAAAATACTTCCCTATTTTTGTTTGTGTCAGGCTTAAACAGACATACACACTAGCCAATGTGATTTTATTAGATTATTGGTACCGATCAAGTCAACATATATTATGTCACAGAATTTGGAAATATTTCACCTGTACCATTCAAACCAACCTGAAAAACATGAGTTGTGCACAAATATCATTGGTCAGTGTTCACATTGGACCTTTGAAATACAGTGTTTTATGCTTACTACTGTGTGGCTCAATGAGCAAAGCATGACAGATCCATTTGGGACAGTCTGGTTGCTTGGTAAAGTTTGACAGAAAAGTTCAAGGAGTTGGCTGTGCACCATTTTTTAAAGGAGGTAGGGACGTTAATGTGAATAGTCTCTCAAAAAAGCCCATTAAACAGAGTATAAATGCTACCTTTGTGTTCCTTGTGTGTAGTAAAGTGTCTTCGTTTCCTAATTTTTATGAGCCATGTCATAAAGAGCATATTATTGGTCCCTGTGGCAGTAGAGGAACAAAAAAAATCATACAGGCCACCTGGACTCATTTTGTAATTTTGGCTGTAAAATTAAAAAATAATTCTCATCTTTCAGGAACCATTTGAATTTTCTCTCTAGCCCAAAATGGGTGAGGAGTTACGATAATGTAAAGCGGACATGGTAAAATCTAGGCGGAGCTGATTTTTCTGTCAGTGTTCAGACAGCAGTACCTTGTGAATGCTTTGTGCTACTGTGATACACCGAATATCCCCGTAAACCTTGTCTTCTCTTCTTTCCGAAACCCCAGAGTTACGGTCATTTAAAGAGCACTTGTAAATGGGCCCGGGCCAATGGTAAAAAGCAGTTAAGAATTCAGTGACTGGTTGATTTGGTTTTCATACATCTGATTTCCCCACCTCCAATAAACTGTATTACACAGTTGTGTCCTTCAACTTTCCTAGTAGAAGCATGCACTTTTGGTATTATAAAGTCCTTGGGTCAAATGTATTCTTGCATAATTCTTTTCCACCACATTATATTCAAATAACTAACAATGTTCAAAGTTAACAAAATGGACTGATATATATTTAACTGCAGCCTTTAAATGACAGTGAATTCAGATATTTGTACATACAAACAAGGAGAACACTTTTTGCATGAAAAGTATCCTCCTTTCTCAATGTACTCACTGTATTTACTTCAGATTTAATCAGGTGTAAGTGGTAACATTTACTTTAGTAACATAAACCAATATCTTTTTTTTGTTTTTAAAGGGATGAATCTGATGATTCCTTACATTATAACAGAACAAAAGTTTTAATTGGTATAAAGAGTTTAAAGATACAAATAAATGTTTTTAATCTGAAGCCTCTATTTTCAGTTTGCTAACCACTCAATTTAAAAGTCTTTGACTGTATTATTCAATGTTTGGTGTCTGTCCAAATCTCACTGAGTATTTAATGACCTGGCAAGCGTAAGGAGACTTGGCCAGGTCTGAATCACTGTGCTAATAAACGGATCTTGTCAACAAACCATTGCTTGCCAGCTGCAGTCACTCTGCCTGCTAATGGCAAAACCAGATGCTTAACGAAGAAGGTGGAAGACAGTAATGGTTGATTAGTTATTTAAAAAACAGCATTTTTGACTATTATCGTCAAATTACAGTTTGTAAATTTAAAGGTTGCATAATGAATCAGCAAGACATCATGAAATGACACTATTTACTGGTTTTGTTGTTCACTTTGTTCATCAACGCCACTCTGCTAACTGGATTGCAACTTAGTAACAATTCCTCCAATTTTGTTATTGAACAAAAATGGAACGATCAGCTCCAGCTTTTGGTTATTAACAAGCTGTTTTTCTTTGTTTTAATGCTGAGTGCAAAATAAGCACAAGAGAAAAATGTTATTGCTTTCTGATGTCATCTTTTAGGAAGCCATGTACACAAATAGTATTTGGTGGTAACCCACGGTAAAATTTCTGAGTTCTCTATTGGAGACTAGAAGGCTTGTATCTGCTACTGGAGCAAGTTAGTTCAGTATCATCTTACGTTATTAACAAGGGTTTTTTAATTAAATCTAAAAGATAAACAGGGTAAAATCTACTTGGGCAGGCTCAGTTCATTAACAGATTATCCTGTCTATTGTGTACCAATTGTTGTTGAAGTAGTCATGAAATACATTGATACAACATCAATTTTGCAGTTTTAGAAGACAAGAAATTTCTATGCTATATATGTTTAGAAAACTAGTGAAAATTCATATATACATCTATATATATATATATATAGATATATATATCTATATAGATATATATATATAGATATACATATATACACATCAAAGTACCTTTGAAGGGATAATAATCCAGATTACAGATGCAACAAAATAACCAATTCATTTGTGTTGTAAAATGCTGGTGTGCAGTTGATTTGCAAGGCGACATGTATCTTTTAAAAAAAGTTGGATATTAATGCAAGTCTGGTCCGGCTGGTTCCTACAGTGGTCATGAGTCTGCTGCATAATGGAGTCAGATGTGATGCGAGTGCAAGTCCAATCCAAAGCCATTCAAAAAGACATAGAGGAATTTTCCAGACTTGGTCCAGGTAAATCCTGGGTATGGAGAATTTTTGTACAAAAAGAAAAAAAAAGTTGTAAACGAAGCTAGAAAAGTAAACAAGAAACTGTTCAAGGCACATTTGAATTTCCACAGGCGTCATTTTGCAGAGGCATATTCAGGTAATGCAACCACCCCTGCCTACAAAGGAGTGCAAAATCTTGCCTCTTTGGTAGCATCACCAAGGCTTTGAGGCCATGACGGAAAAACAGTGGTGCAAAAACAAAAAAGGGTTAGAGTTCCAGGAGACAACAGGAGTCTTTTTCTCAACTGGAAAAGGGGACAAAACAGACTAGAAATGAGGTCCCCCAAAACAAAAAAGTAGATCCAAAAACAAGACAGTTGCTACGTCTGCTGGGTTTTTAGGGCTACTCTCAGGCTAAACCTGAGAATGGTCCTGGCTGTTCGTATTTCCTTGCAAGTACATCCATCGTCCAATCAGAATGAGAAGGAGGCCCACACAGATCAGGGTGACGGGCTCCTGGTGGATATGTGGTGCTATGTTCGGCAGTAGCACAACTGGTCTAGGTGCCCTCTGGAACAGAAAGAGCAGAGACAAGAAGAGATATTTTACTTTTAATGGAAAATATGGTTCATAGAATACAAGTGTGGTTGCACTAAAATGTAATGAAAACGGTTAATGTAAACAAATGCAAACTCCTTGTGCTTGACCTAACAGAAGATGTTATTGTATATAGGTGGGTTGATATAAAAACAACCCATAGCTCCATGAGTTGGTTGACAATGCTGACTTTACCTTACTTTGATTCGTGGTTCTTATAGACAAAGCACTGTTTAATGTAGAGTAAAGGTAAGTATTTTAGGGTGAGGGTGCTTGAGGCTAATCGTTATGCAAGTAATTAGCAAGAAAGTATTTATTGTATGTAGTTTTATATGCCTAAATTTAATTATCAGCTGACCATTTCATTTAAGAGAACGACATGTCCAGTCCAAAAAAAAAAAATTAGTCATATCTACATGAAGAATTTGCATTAGTATTTGCATAATGTGTTGCCATATCACAAAATGTTCTGAGTGTTCAAAGATATAGATCAAAAGCTCATGTAAACACCCTGTGATCACTTGACGTTTTAAATCAAAGGGGCAGACACATACTGTATGTTTACGTCTACAGGAAGCACGTAAGTATAGTTCTCAACATCCTGCCACAACTCTCTTTTTACTCTCCATCTCCAGGTGTGAGTGTATTTTTGAATGCACGTGCTCTTATGTATATGTCTTCTTATATTTTGGGTCTGTCTGAAAGCTTCTGATCTTTCTAGCTCTGATTTTTTTTTTTATCGTTATTTTTTTATATGTTGTATGCCAGCAGAATTTATACAGTTGACCACACTTTGCAAATATTAACTACTTTTACTCAAAAAATAAACATGAAAAGCCCACAGCAGGTGGCAAACATTAATGCTTTATGTATTCTAAACTAACAATGAAATGATGCAGTACAGGAATGTATTAAAAAGGTGATTTAATGTTGAAATTCAATATAGTAGTGGAAAACTGAACAAGTGACCAAGCTGAACTAAGAAAACCTGACTTTAGGTCTCTAAAGTTAAGCTTAAGAAATGCTGGCTTCTACACTAACTGTAATGAAAGATGGCAAGTGTTAAAATGCTAAGCATAACTGAAAATTGTTTTGACAAAATCTTGGCACAGAAGATGTTTTACTAGGCACATATTGTGTAAACTGTTAACATAAAAAGAAAATACAAATGAATACAATTATATTTGTCTTCTGTTTCTATTACATTTCATGCAGCTTCTAAACTTTTTTTTTTTTTTAATTGGACCGTACTCCTGTACTCATAATTAGCTAATTGCTTTATAAACTGTTCAGTGAACTATGCTAAAAAGAGAAATGCCAATAGCTCCAGCAACGCATTCAAGAATGATCACATTGTCAGTCTGAATTTGCTCAAATTTTCTTTTTCAAATCATTCAAAACCAAAAGTTGAAGCAGGGAAAGCTGAGTCTGGTTTGATTTTGGGTGTACTATCCTGTTCTGTGCAGTCCCCTTGTCTGCATTTCATAAGAGAAATCACCTGCCTTGCTTTACACTGTGCCCCTCAGCTGTCTCTATTTGTAACTCCTTGCCTCAGTCATCTGAATAGACTTGGCAGGCTGTTGACTGAAACAGGTGCTTTCTTTTCTTTTTCCCTGCAGCCGATAGCTCAGTGTCTTAGCCTCAGTCCATTTGTTCAGCAGCAGGAGAAGCAACTTTTCAGTAATAATCTGCCTGGTCAGTAGAACAGGAACACATCCTCAGGGTGGATGCTCAAAAGAAAAAAAACACTTTCCAGAAACAACAAGGTTCCTGTTACTGTGGAAAGGGGATCTCCACAATTAAAAGTATTTAGTAACTTTGCGTATACAACGAGCCCCTTCAGATAACACCAACAGAAACTTTGGCTACTTCACTCAGACACGATTGTTTGTGCAAGTTGCTGAATATATTTTCTTTATTCACCCCAGTTTAAATCTATTTTAAGAATAAAACCCTTGAGTAACTTAACCCTCTCTTCTTATTTAATTAACAGCTCTAAATTACAACCACAAAAACAGCCTGGAGTGGCTGACAGTGGATGGCTTTGGTTGAACTGCAGATCTCAGGTGTGAATTTCAATGAGAGTTCCATTCAAAATGTTTGCTTATTGTTTTTAAAGGAAACTGTATGCCATAAGTGAATCATTTAAAAGAACAACTAAGGAATTTACAAGGGCAGGAAGATTTTTTTTTTCCTCATGTTTTGGCATTAAGCCCTTCAAATTTAGCCCGGATGGACGGACTATGCAACAGCATCCAGATATCCGCTGGCACAGAATAATGCTATCTGCCCCAGGCCAGACTGTACTCTGAAAAACAGGATCTTTACAGATGCGATAGGGATATAAAAGCTGTGTGGTTTAATTTGAAAAGTGAGCCAAAAACCACAGAAACCCATAATGCCAGAGGAGGAAACAGGTGAGGGGAACACTAGTTAACCCTGGAACGTATCGCACTGCGCAATCAAACAAGCAGGTCAGATGGACAAAGAGCTAGCAGAATGCTCATCTGAACAAGAAATGACCTTGATTTTTGCACTAAACAGTTTAATAAAGATGACAGGTGGAGGAACTAGGGCACAACTTATCAAGCATAGGGTTAGTTCTGGCAGGCAGGCAAATCAGCTGATCTCAATACCAGCCCACATCAGCTGACGGCTTAGCTGATACCCTTCCCATGAGCAAATCTCATACAGGGTGGTGTGCTATTTAAGATACTTGAGCATGCATATAGTTGATACGCCTCTGCAAGCTGATTTGCAACCCAGCCCCACCCTAGCTCATCATCTTGCTGCTTCCCACGTATGAGTATGGAAGGCCGGGAGGTCCCCAGAACATAGCAACAGCACCAAATATAAATTGTTGTAGATGAAATAACAATCCTACTTTGGCTAACTTGTCCTGACAGAAGTGCCCTCAGATGGGAATAACAACCTGGAGACAACCAGTTGGAGGATGTTAACATTATATCTATTAAATATTATCATGTTAGCATTGTGGTGCTAGCCTTTGGTTCAAAGTACAATTATGAATAGCTTCACAGAGCTGTTGGGGCTGAAGACTCTTAGTTTTATCATTTGTCAGCAGTTTAAATCAAATCCACCATGACAGAGAAAACAAAATTGCACAAATCTCTATAAGGCACATCTGGAAAAACACCTTATTCTGACAGGACATGCGATACTTTTTCTTCCTTTGTGGATTTTTTTCTCCAGTAATCATCACCTTATGAACTTTTTAACTTTAAATCAACATTTCAGCTACACCAGTATAGGAAGTAGCCGATCATGGGGAGAGACTCAATACAATAAGACTGATTTCTCTAAGGCTCAATTTCCCTGAATGTCATCAAGGGACTGTTGTGTTTGGCGGCAAAGTGAAGAGCAAATTCTCCACATGCTGATTTTTTGGCAATTCAGTTTCATCTCCAAAACCTGAACGTCTGCCATTGCCATATATCAAAACTCTTGTCTTGAGTGAAGTGAATACCCATTAATTCAGTCTCCCCTTTCATTTGGCAGCACACAAGCATCAAAAATTGGCGTTTCACATCACACATTAGAGCTTTGCCTTTGTTTATAGTAGAACATTACACTGGATTTCAACCCGAATAACAACTTTTGTAAAAGCAATAAAGAGTTGCAATTTTCCTTCAGCAACTTATTTTCTCTGGGCCTTCAGAGATGTTATTATACCTTCTTGTTGTGGAAACACTGAGATTATTGTTATTATTGTTAATTTGCTTGCAGCAATGTTTATCATGTTGCACATTAGAGACTTGTCTCTCCTTAAAGCAGCATTGGAACACAGACACAAGGTTTGTGGGGTTTTTTTTTTTGTTCTTTTTTTTGCTGTTGGCAGAGTTTCTGCGCTCTTTCGTCACCTCACCAACCACTGTAATGACTTGACTGTCATGATGGTCTCCAGTTTGCAGAGTAAGGGAAGGGATCCTGTTGGCAGATGTATGAGTCTCGAGACACAAAGCAATCTTACTGAAAGATTTTTTCATGATACCATGTTTTATTTAATGATCTATTGATGTCTAGATACTTTTAAAATATATTAGCTGTTTCTGTAAATTTAAGAACACGGATTATGTGGTTTATCAAAACCAGTGCAACGAAAACCAGAGAAGCTCTACAGGAACTGCTTGGATTCAGAGCACATGGATTTATTCCAAATTAAGGAATTTTTTATATTTTAGTTTAACCGCATTAAACTGAAAGGTCCAAAATACCACGTTAATGACCTTCCACATCACAGTATGTGCTGATCGGTAGTCATGGTTGGCAGCTAATGAAAGCTGAGAAACTATCAATGACAACATAACAGGAGGATGTGGTGTACCTGAGAGGAGCTTGTATGCAGACTATCTAAAACCACTTCTCATTGTTATCAAATTAACTGCATCTAAACTATATTTAGAACTGGACTCATTATCTGATACCATAGGGCTGCATGCTGGGAGTTTCTTTACTTTATAGGGTTCAAAGGAATAGTCTGGCATTTTGGCAAGCAGATTTATTTGCTTTCTTGCTGACAGATGAGAAGATCAATATCAGTGTCATGTCCATGTTTTGAGTATGAGGCTAGAGCCAGAACGTTTTCACCTTTGCTTATGATAAAGAACAGCAAACAATGCCTTACAACATTACATATCAACATGTTTTATCTTGAGTTTTTTTTTTAATGTTACCGTAAATCCAGGGATATACCAATAAACATCTTAAATTAAAAACACTGTGTAGACAATAGGGATCTGTTATTTGGATGATTGGTTGTATTTCACAGTCAGGATGAGAGGTTTGATTTCCACTACAATCAGAAACAGATGTATTCCTTTAGCTGACAAACTGCAGACTGAGAGACTGACATGAAGCCAAAACCAGTTTCCCAAAAACTTTTCATTTTCAAGCTTACCTTATACCTCACAATTACAGAAAAGGAAATACACACAAATGCAGACCCAGACACACACATTGGTAATTCTCTAATTGTTTCCTCATTTTAACTCTTATCTCAAATAACCTCATCCATCATCTGAGAATAGAAAACCTGCTGCCACAAATAATTTTCCTGCTGTCACTGCAACTCTGCAGGCTTCTAACGAGTAATTCAAACAGCACAGGAAAACACACGAAGGCACTGCCATGTACAGTGCATGCATTTGTCTACACACACCTTCAGTAGTGCTAGTGGGATGCAACAGTGGGAAAGTGTGACAAAAATGCTGAAGGACAAAAAGCAAAACTTCCAAAAAAAGACAGATTTCAAGCAGCAGGAAGTCAGCCAATCAGCTGCAATTCACCACTCAGGCATTTAATCAGTGGACTGCTGAAGAAATCATTCAGCCCATCAGTTAAACCAGGTGATACAATTCATCTACTTAGAGATAAAACATTTTATCACAATTACTACAGATTGTTCAATGTTTGCACAATGTATTATTTTAGTTTGTTTGTTTTGGGCAGCCACAGGTATGTGAATCCTTCACTATGAACATCATGACTTTTAAAATTTTGTTATACTGTTTAAATTTTATTTTATTGCATCTTAAAGGACAGGCCAGTTTAGAAAGTCTTCATTGGTTATTTGACACTCCAACATTAAAGTTTTCCACTCATGTATAACAGCAGTAATTTATTTGTGACTCAACATCAGAGCTATTAGCAAACATGGATGAGTGAATCTGGCAGGTTTAGAGCACTAAAGAAGATTCAAAGTCAAGGATTTCTGAACTTCCCACTGGCCCTTAAATGCAGCATATTTAAAAACTTTTGCAGTGTTACCATAATATATAATATTAAAAGTTGACCTGATGCGATTTCCATTCATAAATCTGGACATTGAGGATGCAAAAGGTGATGTGAATTAAAAGACAGTTAAATTCTGCACATTTTACAAATTGTTGTTTCTGCCCTAAGTCTTTAAAGAAAGACATCTCTGACGCAAGGGTTTTTGAGTTTCTCGTCTTTCTTTTTTGCTCTTCTTCTTGCCTTGTTCTTTTCACAGTGGAAACATTGAGTCAGCCACTTCCAAAGAGCTCATGTGATTTTATTTGGTTACCACAACTTACTATGCTGCCTCTCAAAAATAGCTCTCAAAACAAGGCTACACTTTCAACCACACATATACACACTGATGCACACAATGCAAAATGACTCAGGTTTTGCTACATTATTTTTCTATCCACTGTTACCATCTCTGTGCGTGTATGTGCCACTTTAATTCAAAACTTTTATCTTTTTACATTTTTTCAGGTGGACTTGTTTCTGTTATAAAAAGCTTAAAAACAAAAGTATGCAGTCAGTCTTACACATATGCTATAGCTTCACTCTGCATATTACTCTTCACATGTTGTTTTGAGAATATCCCTTCATCACATGCTATCACTATTATCTTTTCCTCTTGCTACTTTGAAGTTTAAGTTTTAAGTTCTGAATGCAAAAGTACTCCAACAAGGTATTATCAAGTTCCTTTCCTGTAAAAAGTGTCTTTACTGTCAACTGAATATCCACTCATTTATCTTGCACAGTCTCTACAAACTGACATTCACAGTTGCACTGGGTAATATGCATCAAAGGGCTAGAAATACTTGAGTAACAACACCCAACTCCTGCCACTTACTTGAAAGTTTCACATTATGACCCAGGATTTAATTTTTTTCTGTGTGTATTTAGCCTAAACAAACTTTACATACTGACCTAATATTGCGAATAATGCTTGGAAGGCAGGGGTGTTCTCAATATCATTAATTTGGGGGCTATAGAGTGATGGTGGTATTCAGGAGCAAATATTTTAAGCTTTAGCCAGTAGGATTTTATACCATGACATGAATTCAAAAAGGCATTAAATACATCAGTTAAAGTCAATGGGGCTGCTGTGATTGCTGCTATATTTACAAGTAAAATGATTCCTCTGAAAGAAGCTCAAAGCAACAGACTTGGTGATCATCTGGGTGATGCAGCTGTCTGAGAGAGAAAGCTGTGCTAGAACTGACCTAGAGATTTTATGTTATCTTGAGGGGGGAAAAAAGTTGATAAAAGGCTTTGAAAAACTGCTAAATCTGGAAATAATGAGGTGAACTGAAGTGTGAGGTTGACTGCCATGAGTGAGAGAGATGTCAGGTGCATAAGCTGAGATAGTACAGATTTATACATTTATAAAATTTTATATCAGAATCCTGAAATTAAAAACAGGATACGTACCCAACGAACAAATATCTGAATAGTCAAGTATTTGCAGTGCTCAAAAAGAAAAAAAGGTACTGATGCTGAAATAACTTTCCTCTCTCAGTAAATACTGTCCTAGTTTCTTTGAAAGAGACATCAAAGTTTCTTCCGTTGCAGTAGCTGACAGCAGAAATCTGTTTTAATGGTGATTAAGTTCAGAAAATGCATTTAACAAAACAACTGTTCAGCTAGTAGACCATAAACAGGCAGAACCCACAGCAAACCGTGTTTAGGCCTGAAATACAATCACAGAAACAGTACTGTAGGCAAACCTAGATGGTTAAGCAGGGGTTAAAAATACTATCCTGCATTTTATCTTTCATACACACTCAATCACACTCAATCACACACACACACACACACACACACACAAATACAAGCAGCCAGCTAGTGGCACCCGACTGGTCCACAGTGTTCCTCAGAGTTATTTCTGTCTTCAGGACAAAGGCTTTTACCTCTTACTGAAAGACATTGTGTGTTGGGAGTTTCTGTGAGTGTGTGTGTATGTGTGTGTGTGTGTGTGTGTGTGTGTGTGTGTTTGGGCAGGATAATTAGACCTTGTGCTTTGCTCCCTTAGAGTTCTGTAACCGCAGGTCTGAGCCATAATGAATCTACACTGTCACGGACATTGGGCTGTCGCACCACACACACACAAACACACATGGGCATGGACACCATTTCGAGCATGTTCACAGAAGTCTGAAAACAAACACGCACACATTGGGTAAATGTTTGACAGAGAGACAGAGAGAGAGAGAGACAGAGCAGAGAGCAGAGAGAGAGAGATAGACAGGGAACAGAGAGATAGACAGAGACAGAGAGAGAGAGAGACAGATATAAAGACAGGGAGAGAGAGAGCGATTGGATGGATTAAATGAGGGCAAAGGAGAAAAAGTGCAACTGAATAAGTGGAAGATTACTAAAAAAAACAAAAAACAAATGCTTACTCATTACATTTGAGATTATACACTGCTGTATATGTTTTTCATGAAAATAATTAACCACCACAATACAGTATGGTTTGTATGGTATGTTACAGTATTTTGAAAAAACGCTTTGCAAATTTCTCAGGCAGTAAAGTGAGCTAAACCAAGAGTTTGTCAGTGTAGTGTCTAAGTGAGTCACTCTGCAGTCTGAAGTGAGGCAGACTGTCTCTTATCCTTCAGGCATCTCTTAAGCTTCAGGCAATGAAGTTGAATAAAGCTCTTCTGTCAACCTTAGTGATATGCTGGCAGCTAAGAATTCAAGAGTAATGTGATAAGGGTTGAGAATAATGTGATTCATTTTAAAGCTAAAAACATAATAAATTTACCTATTAAGTATAAATTTGCTGTAATGCACCACCTTCTCTAACTAGGTCCTTTTTTCATAGATATTCCTTAAACCCTTCTAGATACCGTCAGATCAGTGATTCCCAATCCCAAGGTGAAGATACCCAAGAAGGGTTGTGAGATGAATCTAAACACGATGGCTGGAAAGTCATTAGCTTTCCTGATCATAGCCCAAAGTACTGGACAAATATTGACCTGATGGTGATTGATCTGTAAAATTTTATGTTCATTCTAATCTGTCTTATAGCTGTTATAGTGTTTCACACACAACCAGAAATGTCCCTCTAGAATTCTAGAAGAAAAGCCAGAGTATCAGCAATGCCTCATAAGGATATATCATCTTGGAACAATGAATTTACCAAATGTTGTGACAATCCATATATATACAATGAATGCACCATGTACCAAATTTTATGTCAGTGCAACTAAAAATTGTTAGGACATTTTACTAAAAATCAAAAATGTCATCATTATAGATCCACTAGAGGAAAAGTCATAGATCATATTAGTAGAGTTCATTCTGTATGGAACGTGTATATCTGTAGAAAATAAAGACAGATAATTTGATCTAATAATTTCAGATGTTTCTTTTGGATCACTAGAGATCCCAAAATGTATTTAAAAGGATGCAACTAGAAGAAATGTTCACAGTTGGTATGAAATTGTTGTGTAAAGAGGGTTGGAAGTGGAAACTGCTTTGTTTTAAGGAACAACAGGTCAAAAGGGCGTATGCTTTAGGTTGCAGGCAGCCACACCAGATGCTTTAATCACCTCAATTCACCCTTGTCTTGCCCTGCTGTACTGGAGCCAGATATGATTCATCATTTATTGCTGTGTCTGTTTGATGACAGTGTAAAGTTCGTGGCAGTGCTGAGGACTTCTTGAGATTTTCTTGTATTCAGAAACTTCCTCAAGTTTCTCTCAGATCTTTCAACTCTCCAGGTCACTTCAAGGATGCAATCCCACCAGGATATCTCGATCCAGACCAGACACAGCCACTCACAAAGACTCAGACAAGAATTAGGTATCAATGGATGTAAGAGAACATCTGTTGAGCTCTTCCTTTCTGAGTTATATAAGAATGTTGAATCTGGAGTGCCATTTTAGCTCACCGGGTTGAGCAGTGACTCATATGCCATAAGGCTATTGCAGAGTCTGCATGTCTTCCCCCTGCTCTCTCTCCCAGCTTTCCTGTCATAATAAAGGCTAAAAAGCCCAAAAAAGAATGCTAAATGTAAAACTTCCATCTGTGAAGTGGTAATAATTCATATAATTAAATCTGTCTATCTGAATAGTCTTTAAAAAAAATGAAAAATGTCTTGTTGCTGACCTTCTGAAATCATGTGTATTTAGAGTGACCAGTAGGGTGTACTACGAATGAAGTTCAACATAGCCAGGCTTTCTTTGCGTCAGCTGGTTTGACAAAACCTAAAACCCAGTCAGAGAAAATGGGTATCACAATGGTGGTTATCAGGTTTGTTTGTTAACTCAGGCTTTCTGCTTTAGGCTCTGTGTGCGCTCACATAAAGGAAGGCTTTTGATGGGACATTTGAGTGTTCTGCACATAATAGATCAATTGAGCACAATGTGCTACTAGAGGTACGGGTGATAGATATATATAAAGAACAGAAAAAATATAACAGTAAAATACAACACTGTAGCTGCAAACAAGACAAGAGAATAATGCTACAGAAAATCATTAATCTTGTGAATTAATTGTCATCACAAACTCACCAAGTGGTAGAAAAATATATCTCAAGTTCATATGTTCATTTTACTGCTTGTTAAACTCTTGGTGCTGATCTTTATTTCTAATATTTCAGTCGCAGGTCTGAAACTTTAAACTTGATACATTTAAACATTAAAGGTTCATCAGTGTGTTCAGTTGTGACAGTCTTCCACAGTCTGATGAAGATGACATGGAAAACACTTAAGTTTCTTGTATAATCTTTGTATATTTCTAGTGATGAATATTATACAAACAGACTATTGGACTTTTTAATCTGTGTTCTGTAAGATCTAATTCAAGCAGTTTTAGCTTGAATTAGAGTCGATTAGGACAAAACGTGAAAAACATTCATGCCTTCTCTGCAACACCAACTGAATTCATGAAAATTACTTCTGACTACAACTGTTAACTCTTATTTCAGCTACTGTTCTGTCCATTGATTGTCTTTGGGCTTTTATAAAGATGCATCCATAGATTGCCCCATCTTTTTATAAGCCACATGTTTCTTGTAAGACTGTTTTCATACTCTCCTCCTTGCAAAACTGCAAGATAACTATAGTTAAAAATGGGAAAAAAATCTGTTTCACTGAGTTGTGAGCAGTTTCTCACTGTTTATTGCAGCTGAATTTCCTTTTCTTTGTAGTTACCATCATATTCCCCTAAAATCTGCATAACTTATGGTTTTGCAGTTGCATGCAATTTTTAACATTAGGTATAGCATCAGCAGATTAAGCAGCACTTCACTCATGATGACATCCTTCTATGCCTTCTTTACAGCATTTGGATAAAATCCAGACTTTAGAAGTATATCTGTGTTGCAGTGCTGGTTTTTGGAAGCAAGAGCCAATCAAAATGTGGGATATTGTCTCAATATGTGGAATGAAAGACGAGAGATAAAAATGCCGTGCAATCACGCATAAAGTGGGAAACCTTGTCAACCTTATGTATAACCAGGCATGTGCATTTATCCACAGCAATATCAACACCTGGCAAGAGAACGAGGAACAAGTCTCCATGTTCCTCTTTTCTGTCTCATTATTGTTCTACAGCAATAACAATTACGCATGAACTCACTTTCTGGATAATTCTGCAGCAAAGCTCACAGAAGATTTCCCACTAAGACACACTGAAAGAAAAACACACGCACACAAACATCTCGCTTCCTGTCTTCTCCAGTAGTGCAATAGTGTGACAAGGTGTTGAGTCACAGCCTTAACTCATTTCATTCTCACATGTATCCAGCCTCTTTGTGTTTTACAGTTTGTTTCAAAGCCGTTGGGGTCATAGCAGGCTCACCTCGCTGGCTCTTATCATGTACTGAATCCCAGCTCGTGGGATCGTTCACATATGGACTAAATTAAATACTTTCCCTGATGTCAATGCACTGATACTGTAATCTGTTAAGCTCCTGATTTCCATGAGTCTGTGCCTATCTTAGTGAAAACAACATGGTGACAATATATTTTATCAAGGCAGATGGAGTAATTAATCAAAAACAGAATTGAAAAAAAGATAAAGCAAGATAAATCAAGGCTTTCATTTCATTTAGTTAAGTATTAAACTTCACCTTTCTGAATAAAAACACAATAATCAAGAATCCTTTTTAATACCTTCGATCAGCACCTGTAATGTAGGTGCTGACATATTGTTTGGTGATGCTGGCTCTAAAACTAAAAAGGCTGGAGGCCACTGATGATGAGGAAGTAGTTTGTGTATTATGTATGATTCAGATATTATGAAACAAAAACTGCAACATGTGAATGACAAAGCTAGTGCAGATAACATGAGCTCTGAAGAGGAATTAGTGAAGATACAGCCAAATGGTGGCCCCAAGCAATATTAAGACTTCTTAGGGTAGGGGACATATTGTGGCACATTAGTTTTCAAAGACAATTCCTCAACTTGTAAAGCCATCCACAATGTGTCTCTAATTTAGCCTTAAATATCTAGGGCTAAATATAGATTACTTTTAAGCCAAAGCAATTAATTTCTTTACTACATAATTTATATATCACACAAACAATTATGTACTGCTAAAATAAAGTGAATGCCATTTCTCTAAGTCATGGGTGTGTCAAGGCTAAACACAGCCTGTCTTTTACCACAAATGCTGCATATTCTTCATTCAAATGTAAATCTCTACAGATGCACAACATTAATACATGGCACATAGAAACCGAAAGTGAGAGAAAGTGGGCTATAGTTAGCTGTTAAGTGTGCGGCACAGACAGAATCAGTCCCACAAACTACAGCCCACTTTTACATCAATAATTTAACATGTTAATTAAATTGACTGATCCTAAAGTCCATGTGTATTTGTTTCTTTAATAGCAATAAAAATTCATGATAGATAGTCCTATCATAAGGGTATCTACATGCAGTAGAAGCAAGGGAGACTATGCTCAACTCCCATTTTGTTTTTGTTTTTTTTAAATAGAAAAATGCTTTTTTTATGTCACTTGTGTATATTTAGAAGTAAAATATATTCTGCCTCACTGCGTATTACATGCCGAGCGTCTTTGTTTGGGCCTCTTATCAGTCAGAGTGCCTAATGTTTGTAACGTTTGACCTTCCAATACAAGCTACATAAGCCTCCCAATTCGAGTGATAAGGTGTTGAGTCACAACCTTTACTCATTCCATTTGCACGTTTATTCAGTTTCCGTCTGTTTGCCTCTCCAGCTTGAACACAGAATAATGGAAATTGCTCACTGGCAGACGATGTGAGAAACACCAGTTTGCCTTGAAAACATTAAAGGTCATGGGTGGGGATAAAGAAAAGTGGTGCCACGACTTCCAAAAACATGACTCTTGTAGCTGAGTAGCTGTATGGTTTGTGATGACTGCGCTGACTAATCTAAGCTTGGTTAGTGTGGGAAGGATAAGACATCATAAACATTAAAATGCTGAGAAATATTAATGAATGTTGAAAAATAATCTTCTAATTATTAATTATACATTTGTGCTTGTTTATATTACTAATACATTAGCAGTTTACATGGCTTAATCTCTAATATGTAAGTGCAGGGTCACTAGAGATCTGAAATATGTTATTATGGAAAAAATGCAGAAGCAAAGTTGCAGAGAAGGTTCAGTCTCTTCCTGTTTGCTGCTCATTACTTACCCAGAGAAAAAAAACTCAGTGAGTGAAGCAGATTTCTCATGTATCAAAAGGCTCGGATGGAGGCTTGGAGCTTTGTAACTGTTAAGCTTTTGACACTGAGGGAGTGTTTTAAGCTCCTCACTGAGATATAATAGGCCTGTCGTGCATATTTCTTGACTTCCATTTTTTAACCCATTTCTGTGATGAGATTAAAGTGAATTTAAACTAGCTCATGTTTTCTCCTCGCTTCCTCTCTGTCTTCCCAAAGCTCCAGTCAGCTCTTTGATAGAGGAGCAAATAAAACCGCAGTGATGCAATATGCAGAAATATTGCCAAGGAACAGAAGCCAAGAGGAAATTAAGTCTGATTACAACTTCACAACTGCACCATTCACAGGATTTATACTCCCTACAATAATGTGAACGTCTCTTTAGTAGAGCAATAGTCACAACTACAGAACCAAGCTAGGTGATATGCATTTTCTTAAAACTGCATTTTTTTTTTGTGATTTTACCTAAAGGGTACATAACAGTAAGTTTCAAGAATGCTATAACTGAGTGTAAAAAGTATCTGAGGCTAGAGCAGGATAGTATGCAGAAAATATTTAACATCACAAATGTGATATATAGTATTGAATTGAAAATGCTCAGAGGAAGTTCACCTCCTGCATTTACAAACACGTCTATGTATCAGGATCTTTGTCAGCCAAATGCAAGCTTCTTAATGAACTTCCTTCACTGTCACCACATTTAAACACTCAATTTGTACCACTAAGTTTTATTTTTGTTTCTTTTCCACTTCCGTAAACCTTGCTTTCCCCTTTCTACGCTAACAGATCCATCACCTGCTTCTGCACTGTTGAGGTTTTTGTATTATTAGGCTGTTTTCCAGTTTTTTGGTGTGTTTTTTAACTGCAGTGGTTACTGTGGCATCTGGATTTTCTGCAGATTCAGGCTGTCTGTTCGTGTATTACTTTGATCACAGGTCTTTTTATTTTTCTCAACCAAAGCGGAGTGGAAATGACCAGCTGGTAACAGACTCAGCTCACACACACATTTTGTCCTGCTTTTTTTTTGTTTGTTTGTTTCCTGCCCTGCTGAACATGTGGTTCATTTCAGCAGCATCCAGCTGCAAATTTGGATTCTTGCAGAAAAACTGAATAAAAAAGGCAATTTCCCAAAAACCCTGTCTATATATATGAGAATTTAGTTACCTTACTCTAATAATGACAAATTATACAAAATGGAAATGGATTTGGCAAAAGTTATTTATATCCTTTAGTTAATCACAGTCTTGTCTGTCAGCTGATCAGCTTCACTAACACAGCTGTAGGGTGATCAGCATTCTGGTCAAGAGATGTAAAAATGTGTCCTGCTGCAGGCTGGTTTTAATACACATATGACTTCTTTCTCTCTCACGCACACACAGAAATAGTGTCAGTGATCACTAACCCTTTGCAATAGGAGATGGTTATACTCATCTCCTATTCGTCTGAGTTGTTGTCCAAATGTCTCTGTGTGCATGTCCCCTGCTGCGTTTTGCTGCCACGTCCTAGAGGGGCTGGGTGAGTGACCTGCAACACAAAGTAAAAAGAAAATATGCCAACTTTGCCAATATGATTATCAGGTAAACAACCACCATATATCCTCTATGTCTGTTCCAGTGTGCCGCAGCATTAACTCACATGTTCTTTCACTACATTTCTGGAGAGGTTAAATGTTTAAAACTTATCCACCGAGACAAAATATATGTTCATTTATGCTCCATATAAGTGAAGCATAACCAAAAAGGATTTGCAGCTTTATTTGTGGTTGGGGGTTTAGACTTGAAAACACTGTGAAACCTCAGCACCAAGATATTTGAAATATGACTTGTAAGATTAAGAGAAACCACAGATGAACACAGAAACTGAGTGCATGTATCTTGAGTGCATGTATAGCTTTACATAGCATACACAGTGTTTCAAGATGGTGGCTCTCTCATCATAGCTTATGTTAACACTAGGCTGCCCTGAAAGAAAGTCAAGTCCTTTTTGAACCACATGGCATCACCAGGCGCACAGCTTAGACTGTGGTCACACCAAATTCACCATAGCCAACCTAAGCTTCTGTGAGCTTGATTCATTCTTTGATTTTGAACCTTAAGACACAATGTGAACAGACTTGACAGAAAAGTACTATAACTCAAACCTTCATCTTTTTTTTTGAGAAACTCATGTGACGGGCACGTCCAGCTTTCCCACCAATAAACACCAATAAACTTCTATTTGCACTAAAATTCTGACAAAATTACATGACAGAAAAAACCCCAAAAACAATCAGAGTGTGGTTCAGAAAGTGAGTGGTTCACAGCATCAGAGCAGAAACTCCTTTGGTTTGGACCCAGTTCAGTTTATTTGATGTTAAAAAGATGCATGCTCACAGTGACATAATAAAAACCCCAGAGGAGATGCAAATCAGGCTGCTTATTCAACGAGGTGAGACAAAATAGATGAATAACAAACATATTTGTTAATTATTAACAGAAGAGAAGGTTAGCAGATACATTTAGTGCATTTTCATTGATTGCTTCACGGCATTTACTGCCAGCTGACCAGGGTGAGCAAAAGTGTGAGTGTGTGCATGTGTCAGTGTGCATGAATGTGTGTTTTCGTGGTTAATCTGTTATATTTTCAGTCTGAACTATAGTCTGATTATGAAAGGCTCTGACCTCTTACCGATCTCCGCTTATGACTCATGCATGCCATTATGAAACCCATACTTAATATTTCTCACATCCTCTGATATTGACGAGACCAATACAGCAATCAATCCATCAAGCTGCTGACTACAGCGTCAGCAAGAGGGATTTTAACGGAGATATGGGCATGGTGCTACGTTGCAATATTTGCAAGTGTGATAAATGCTAATTAATCAGTGAATCTGACAGATTTATTCAAGTTTAGAAACTATAAACAGGTACAGGTAGGTGATGCCATTTGAATGCTCAAGACACCAAATAATGAAATTAAAAACACAAAACAAGAGCTCCTATGAACCAGTCTTGCATAAGTTACTTGTTAGCTTCTTCTCACTTAGCTCATGTTTTCAAAGATTTCTGCACTGACAGCAAGGATGCTTTTAAGTGATACTACACACACTTTGTGAGTTAAATACTGTATCGTGCCCATGGACTATTAGTTTAATAGGATGTTCTTTTGAAAATGATCACAGTAACCAAAATGACGGTTATATGTACACTACCAGTCAAAAGTTTGGACACACCTTCCCATTCAATGTTTTTTCTTTATTTTCATGACTATTTACATTGTAGATTCTCACTGAAGGCATCAAAACTATGAATGAACACATATGGAATTATGTAGTAAACAAAAAAGTGTGAAATAACCCAAAACATGTTTTATATCTTAGATTCTTCAAAAACTGCTTTGCACACTCTTGCCCTTTACTCAATGAGCTTCATGAGGTAGTCACCTGAAATGGTTGTCACTGCACAGGTGTGCCTGGTCAGGGTTCATTTGTGGAATTTCTTGCCTTCTTAATGGGGTTGGGACCATCAGTTGTGTTGTGCAGAAGTCAGGTTGGTACACAGCTGACAGCCT
>VUQS01044520.1:0-10769 GCA_015108495.1 Heterochromis multidens
TGAAATTTTGTAATATATTGTATTATTTAATATTGGTATTTTAACTTGTTAATTACTTTCTTACTATCCTGGAGCAACTGTAACCACATAATTTCCTCAGGGATTAATAAAGTATTCTGATTCTGATTCTGATTCTTTTTTCCCCCAGTATGCCCAGTTAATCAGCATCTTAAAATAGAAGTGTCAGTCCATTTCTGTCCATTTTGGATTAGTCTGGAGTTGCAGCTAAACTGAGAGAGCAGATATAATTATTGTCTTGTTTTAAATTCATGTGTGCCTATGAGGAGTGCCATCAGGCCTATATATGTCTGCACAGGTCCCCACAAAGAGTGCCACTGGGCCATGAGGTTCATTTAAGGCCAAACTGACAGCACTGGCTCAGAGCTTCTTGTGGGGTGTTCTAAGGATGTTTTGGTTAATACCTATCGAAATTTCTACAAGAAAGGACAACCTATGTACTGGCAACGGTTTCATGGCAATAAGAACAAGATGGGTAGTGAGAACTCTTACCACATGCATTACTCACATGTACACCTGTATGCAGATGCAGATGCATATGCACTCACTGGCCACTTTGTTAGGTACAACTTACTAGTACTGGGTCGGACCCCCTTTTACCTTCAGAACTGCCTTAATTCTTCATGGCATAAATTCAACAAAGAGCATTTGCTCCATATTGACATGATAGCATCACACAGTTGTCACAGCAGAAATCAAGACTCTTGACACGAGGCCTCATTCTTCCAGTCTTCTGTTGTCCAGTTTTGAGCTGTGAGAATTGTAGCTTCAGTTTCCTGTTCTTAGCTGACAGGAGTGGTAGCCCATCTGCTTTAAGGTTTGACATGCTGTGTGTTGAGAGATTCTCCTCTGACCTCTGGCATCACCAAAGCACTTTCACCCAGAGAACTGCTGCTCACTGGATATTTTCTCTTTTTCAGACCATGCTCATTAAACCCTAGAGATGGTTCTGTGGGAAAATCCCAGTAGATCAGCAGTTTCTAAAATACTCAGACCAGCTCATCTGGCACCAGCAACCATGTTCAAAGTCACTTAAATCACCTTTCCACCACATTCTGATGCTCAGTTTGAACTTTGGCAGGTCGTCTTGCCCACGTCTACATGCCTAAATGCACTGAGTTGCTGCCATGTGATTGGCTCATTAGATATTGGCATTAACAAGCAGTTCAATATGTGTACCTAATAAAGTGGCAGTAGGTGTATGTGAACTAGCCCTTTAAATTTTGATCACTTCTCAGTCCCCCTGTAGCCTCATATTAGTATGCACTGATCTATCAGTGCTTTTCTAAAATTATTTGAAATTACTTCAGGCAACACATACTTTTATGATGTTTGGACTAGCAATGGAGCATGCTGGGTACATGCTGAGACAGTGGGCTTAATGAAGATTTGATATTTCTGGCTCCAATAACTTAATGCAAAACTGGGCCATCTTTGCCTTTTGCAACAACTAGGAATAGTGAAATGATCCAAAGCTCAAATATCAACATTGTATCATAACTCCTTTTTTTTCATTCAGTGAGGTTCTTTAGTAACACCCTCCAGTTGTGCTATGTTGTACCAGAATGTAACGCTACATCCTTGCTAGGAAAATGAGCACCAGATCACACTTTAACACCTAAGAACAATGGCTGTTGTCCAAACCACAACCTTGAAACCCATTCAGATAACAGCTAGAAGATATGACTGGTTGGAGTTGTGACACAGTTAAAAACTTATAAGCAGAAAAATATCTCAGAATTCACAACACATCCAATCATTAGGGAGACAGACTACAACATCAGAAGACCACTTCAGGTTTTACTCCCACCAGGCAAAAACAGAAATATGAGGCTACAGCGGGCATAGTCTTACCATAACTGGGCAGTTGAAGGCAGGAAAAACATAGTCTGGTCTGATGAAGCTCCATTTTCAATTCAGTTTAATTAAATTCAATTTTATTTATATAGTGCCAAATCACAACAACAGTCACCTCAAGGGGCTTTATATTATAAGGTAAGGACCCTACAATAACACAGAGTAAACCCCAATAATCAATCACCTATGAACAAGCACTTGGCGACAGTGGGAAGGAAAACTCCCTTTTAACAGGAAGAAACCTCTGGTAAGACCAGGCTCAGGGAGGGGCAGCCATCTGCTGTGAGGGAAGGAGACAGGACGAAAGACACACTGTGGAAGAGACCCAGAGATTAATAATAACTAATGATTAAATGCATAGTGGTGTATAAACACAGAGAGTAAAAAGTTTTCCTGGCACACTTTGACCCCTTAATACCAATCAGTCATGGTTTGAATGCCATAGCATGCCACACATGCTGACTATGTGTAAGCCTTTATCTTCTAATGAATACTTACAGCAGGTTAATACATCATGTCGCTTTCAATAGGTTTCATGAACATGACAGTGAGTTTACTGGACTTTAATGGCCTCCCCAGTCACAACATGTTAATCCTTTGAACATCTTTGAGATATGATAGAATAGGAGACTGGCAGCATGAATGTGCAGCTACTCAAGTAGCTCAAAACTAAGGGTGTTTTGAGCAAAGGGAGCCCCCCACCTAATATTAGCATTATGTTCCTAATAAAGTGCCTAATAAAGTTTTAGAGATATGTAGCTCCAAAATATGTGTGACCAACTTGATACACTGGGTGTAAATTAAAACTTTGTTGTGCTGTTCAAAGCAAGTAACATTTACAACAAATGCTTACTTCAACATTAAAAACAGAAAACTTGACAAAGGTGGCACTCATGTATAGCAAAGCTAAGAAAAAGGACTGTTTTATCTTCATAATGCACTACTGTTGCCATCAGTATCTGTATGTTTTAGCCATGCTAATGGCTAGTGACTCCCTGTTGGGTTACCACCTTTTTGTGGTCGCGGAACTTGTGTGCCTCAGTGAGGCCAAGAGCTGTGCCTCTTATGGTCACCCACGCTGGAAAGGTTGAAGAGTAGAGGCCCAACAAAGAGTGACTCCAGGTCAGGACCCTTATCCTGTAAAAAATTATTTTGCTACAGAAACATCAATAGTAGAAAACTTGGAAGAGGAAGGGCCTCTGGGGCATATGATGTTGCATAGTGAAAGCCGGGAGTCCTTGGAAGCCAAAGGACCCAGCACCCTTTGTCTGACCAAAAAACAACATCCTTGGGATATGGAGTGTCAAGACCATGTACCAAAGTGGGAAGACCACACAAACAGGAGCAGAAATACAAAAGTACAACATGACCCTGCTTGGAATTAGTGAGGTCATGGTGAGGATGGATTGGGCACATGCTACGAAAACCAGTCCTGAGCCTTATCAGACAGGCCCTGACACAGAACCCCCCAAAGGAGGACAAAGATAGGCCAGCCAAGAAACATCTCCAGGCAGACACCAAGAAAATGGGCCTTACTTAATCTACTGTTCATTGAAACCTCATAAGAAATGGTTTCAGTGGAAGGGTGGCTGATAAGAAGCCATTCTTAAGGAAGGAAGTAGGCTGAGGTATCCCAAATTACAAAAGAACTGGACTTAAAATCAATGGCAAAAGGTCTTATGGAGTGATGAATCCAAAATTTGCAATTTTGG
The DNA here is from genome assembly GCA_015108495.1 of Heterochromis multidens. Lineage (NCBI taxonomy): Eukaryota > Metazoa > Chordata > Actinopteri > Cichliformes > Cichlidae > Heterochromis > Heterochromis multidens. Next base: position 3,588 of record VUQS01044520.1, read on the forward strand.
TTCAAGTCATTATCAGTATGTACAGAGGAGGTCAGGAGAGAGGTACAACAGTGGGTGTTTACAGCCATCTGTAAAACACGGTGGGGGCTCTGTCATGACAATGATCCCAAACACACTGCCAATACAGTAAAGGCATACTCGGATAGAAAAAACACACACACACACACACACACACACACACACAGTGGAACACTTGGTCATGGACTGGCCTCCCCAGAGCCTGGACCTCAACATTATTGAAGCAGTGTGGGATCATCTTAACAGAGAATGGAGCAAAAGGCAGCCAACATCCAAAGAAGAGCTTTGAATGTCCTTCAAGAAGCCTGGAGAACTATTCCTGAAGACTACTTAAAGAACTTACAGTAAAGTTTGTCTAAGAGAGTTTAAGCTGTGTTGAAGAATAAAGGTGGTCATACCAAATATTGACTTTCTCGTCAGAATTGTACAAAATTATATACTGTATTTCCATGTATGTTTGCACGTTTCAATAAATTGCTGCACGTATTTCCCATTTTCCTAGTAAAATATAACAAAATGAGAGGTGAAGACTTTTGCACAGTACTATTATGTTATAAGTTATACCAATTAAATACAAGAAATACAAGTGAAATTATGCAAAGGTTGCTACTGATATGTATCTCTGCACTAATGGTCAGATTTATAAGTAAAAGCAGCACTATGTGGTTGTCTATGAATGCATCTAGAATCTACACCATATCTCATTATGAATGCATCATCTAGACAGATTTCTATATTCTGTTCTGATAAAAATAAAAAAAGCAAATATCTATGGCCATGTTGAGCTGGATGCTCAACACGGCTTGTGTGGAGCTGTGAATATAATAAGGGTCCTCACATACTCGACCTACCTCTCTGCCATTTCTTCCACCGAAATGACTGAGCTCCACTTTGGGAGCAGTCTGGGCAGGTGTATCTGAAAATACTTGTTACGTGACACTTTGGGGCTAAGTGCTCAGAGACAGTTGAGTGGTTCAGTCTGCTGCCTGTGTGTAAGCACACATGAACCCTGGCCTGAGGTCAAATCTGTCCAACACTTCACATTCTCTCCTGAGTCAGCCTCCGGGCTTCCATCTGCCAGAATAAATGATACCGGTGAGCGAGAGAAATTAAAAGTGGTGCTGTAAAAGCAATAAACGCCACCACTTTCAATTTCTGTTGGATTCATTTTATTTCATTCAGAGGAATTATTATGTCTCGTGTGCTGTGAGAGTTACAAAATGTGCCATCAGTTCCATAATCCACTGTAACAAAGCAAAAACATTTTTTACGGCACCTACAAGTATTTCAAGGAGAAGAGCGTGCATTTTAATCCAGTGTCTCTTCACAGCCACTGTGGTGGTTTTAGATCAACCTCCTCTCTTGACTGTCTGCAGTCATGAGGTGCTACGGACCTGTGAAGACTCTCTGCAGCTCACTTCAGTCAATATGCTGCACTTAAAGCTTTTTACCCTGTCTGGCCTCAGAGAGAACAGCCAACCATAACGTACAGTGCTAAGGCTTGAGTGCTCATGAGTCATGCAGCAACTTGGCAGCAAAAGGATTTTGCAGTAGATCTAAAGGCCTCATTATCTGAAGAATAGTTTGACAATTTGGGACAAATTAATTCCCTTTCTTGTAGAGATGTAGATGAGAAGAAAATGAATTCTGGGTGATTTAAACTCCATTAACTATGTGGTTTCCCTATTTTGTCTGAGCTTTGAGCTGGTTCATGACAATTCATGTGGTTCATGTGTTTTTTTGTTTTAGTCTAGTTTGTAGTGACATGAATTGGCTTTGTACTTACCTGGTACATGTTTTGTGTGTGTGTGTGGGGGGGACTTACACAGTAGCAGCAGGTGTGTGTTAACACAATGCCACAATCTTTCCTGGAGTGGAAATCCCAGCATAGTCAGCCCATGGTTAGACTGTGCAATGCTCAGAGAAACTGCCAAAAACCCCAAGAGCTACATCTCAGACTCTACAGACCTCAGTTAACATGTTAAATGTTAATTTTCAAGAAAGAACAATTAGGAAAAGACTGAACTTGTTTGGATTAGTTGTCAGGAGAAAGTCTCTTCTCTCTAAAAAGAACATGGCAGCATAGCTTAGGTTTGCAAAGTTGCATCTGAAGAAACCACAAGACTTTGGAAAAGACGAGACCAGTGGAGATGTTTTGGCCATCATGCACAGCGCCATGTTTGGGGTACAAACAGTTCATACCGACTGTCAAACATGGTGGTGGAAGGATTTGGGCTTGTTCTGCAGCCACAAGACTTGGGCACCTTGCAGTCATTGAGCTCCATGAACTCCTCTGTATACCAAAGTATTCTAGAATCATATGTGAGGCCATCTGTCTGACAGCTAAACCTTGCATTTGATCACGCAACAGGTCAATGATCCCAAGCACAGCAGCAACTCGACAACAGAATGACTGAAAAAGACAAGAATCAAGGGGGTTGCAATTTCCCAGTCAAAGTCCAGACCTCAACCTGAATGAAATGCTGTGCATAAATGAATGCCCACAAACCTCAATGAACTGAAGCAATGTTGGAAAGAAGAGTGGGCCAAAATTCCTTCACAATGATATGAGACACTGATAAAGTCACACACACAACAATTATTTCAATCGAGGTGGTTCTACAAGCTATTACATGATGGAGTTCACTTGGGCATCTTCATTGGAGTAACTGAATCAGTGCTCAAAGGACCAGTTCTTACAGATTACTGAACACTTTGTTAGGAACTTGTTGTGGCATAGTACCACCGTCTCTGCTTACCCCATCTTGCTTAGAAGGTCTGAGTATGGGTTGTGATGGTAGACCGTACTAAAGATTTTATGTCTATGGTTCTGATCCATTCCTGTATAAAATGTCAGATTTTGTGCTGCTTTTTGATGGTCATGGCTGAATGTTTCACAGCTATTTTACTTTTACCGTGTCTGCTTTGAAATATTACAGTAAGTAGCCCAATCTTTCTTTCAAGCTGACTTAATGTTATGTGACCCTTCTGACACGAAATAAGCTGATTCTGGTTTATGTAAGGTAAAAAGAAAAAACAATGTTAATGTGTTAAGTAGTCTTAAACTGTCTAAATTATCTGAGTGTAGATCTTTGTCAGTCCACTGATGTCACATACAGTAAAAATCTACTTACCTACATACATGTGTACATGAATTATAGTTACAAACCTGTTTAGAGCAATGACTGTAGAAAATAGTTCTATATACATTCACTGGTTTAGAGTTGCATTGGGTTGTTCAGATGGACTTTTGTGTGTAGAGTCCCCAAAATTGGAGCACATTCATGGACCACAGCACTGAGGAGAACAGAGTAAATGACTCGTCTGCAACTCTCATTCTGACAAGACAGATTACTACGGTTAGGTCCATACATTTTTGGACACATTTTTTGTAGTTTTCCTTCTGTACACCACATCAGTGGATCAATCAAGATGTGACTGAAGTGCAGATATTTCAGATTTAATTCAAGGGATTTGACAATGTTGTAGGAATTACAGCCATTTTTATACAATCCATTTTCAGATGCTCAAAAGTAATTGGACAATTGACTGACAACCAGTTTCTTGGCCAGGTGAGACCTATTCCCTTGTTATCCCATGACAATTTAAGCAGATAAGAGATCTGGAGTTGATTCCAAGTGATGAATGTGTATTTTGTAGCTTTTTACTGAGATGTCCAAAGAGATGTCAGTGCAAGTGAGGGAGGCCATCAGAAACAAACGTATCAGAGAGATAGCAAAAACAATCTGGAACATTCTTGAAATGAAGAAAAGCACTGAGCAGCTCACCAACACCAGACGGTGTTGTGGCTTGAAGACCACAGAAGACAACTGAAGTGTATGAACGCAGTATTCTTTCCTTGGTTAAGAAAAACAACTTCACAACATCTACCCAAGTGAAGAACACACTCAGAATCAAGACACCCCACCATGAACACAGAGGGTTTACAACAAGGTGTTAACCACTGGTTACACTCAAAAATGAGGTCAGATTGGACTTTGCCAGAAAACATCTAAAAGAGCCTGCATGTTTCTGGAAAAATTCCTCAACAGTCGATGGAACATTTTTGTTAAACCCCTTAAATTAAAGCTTAAAGTCTGCACTTCAATCGCATCCTGCTTGATTTAAAATCCATTGCGGTGGTGCACAGAGGCAAAACTTTAAAAACACGTGTTACTGTCCAAAAACCTATAGACCTAACTCTATTAGTAGGAGCACTGTAGTGTGAAATCCTGCATTTTAATTAATATTGTTTCTAGCAGGGCATTTTCGGCAGTGTAGCGCTTAGATAGCTTTTTACATCCAGTCCCTGTGCTAAACCGTGTTAGCTGCATGGCAAATCCTCTTAATCTTCTCAGCTCTTTGTAACCGTATGCACATTTCCCACAATGCCAGTCTATTTGGTGAGTTCCAATTCAAGTTCACAGTACTAACGGAGACACAAAGTGGTAATATCTGTTGGCAGTCAACAGAATAAAGTCAGACTTAATACAAACACAAGCAACATTGTTAAAAGTACAGAACTATATGCTTAAACACAAACAATGAGAACTCTGGTCAGCTACAATCACTTTTATTTCCAATACAGCACATACACTCAAACTGACAAATACAAAAGTTCCTCTTATCCCTTCTTTACAGTGAAGTTTAGAATATGCTACAGTAATATACACACATCCCTCATATTTGAAATGATACATACCATGACTGACATCTTCCAACTTATCAGTTAATACTTCCTTTCAAACAGGCCACGAATAAATGACCCACAGTGACTTCATGCAGAACATCAATTACATTTCTTAAAATACAAAATGGAGTGTGGCTCGTTACAGTCGCGGTGGAGAGAATTCAGGATGTTTTGTAAGATAAATTCTCACTTGACACATTAATCCAGCCCAGAAAGACACTTTCTATTGGACAACACTGAATTCATCCCACTCAAGATTATACCTCAATGAATATGGTCTAACATCACAATAAAATAAAAAAAAAAAAACAAACAAAAAACACACAATCTCCTTCACAGAGATAACAATATTAACATCCCAGTGTAGATCCATGAATCTTTTCAATGCTTTGAGTCGCAGCATGTAATGCACCCTCCTGTCCCCTGATTATCACAACTGGAATGATCTGAACAAGCTGGAGACAGGAAGGCAAAAGAAACCTCGACGACGATGCTTTCATAACCTGCACAGGCTTTGAGTCAAGTGGAGACAGAGGAACGCCAGAAGGTTTTCAGTCGTGACAACAGTGCGTGGTGATCGTACGTGTTGAACAGAAATCCTCACGCTATACACAAGCAGGAACTTCTACAACAACTCAGATTTTCATTCTGCTTCAAAAGTTCACTTGAAGCAAATAAAATCAAATCGCTAACATATGATCTAGTGCAACTTTTACAAAAAAAAAAAACAAAAAAAAACAAACAAACTGAAAAGTCTAACAACTGCAGATCAGTAGAGACATTTGGGTGACTCCTATTTTTCGGTCCTCAGAACTTACAGAAAGGCAGCTTGAGTAATCGCCTACAAATTCACTGACATATTTCTGAAAATCAAACTTAAGGAAAAAAAAGAAAAGAAAAAAAAGAACGAGGGCTAAAATATGGCCAACGTCACAATTCTAAGTACCAGCTTTAAAATGCTCGTTACATTTGTGCATGCAAGCCAACTACGACACTAAAAGAGTGACACAAAGATTCACTGGCCCTGAAATGCTCACTTGTTTCTGTGAAATAAGTCTTAAAAGATGCATTAAAATGTTGATTTAAAAAGAAAAAAAAATTGCCACCATAAAAGCAGGCATTTAGAGTGAAAGGCTGGGTCTGAATGCACCTTTGAGGACATTCAGTCAACTTTCTTGCTGCGCAGTCTGAGTGTGTCCAGCAGGTATCTGCAAGCGGTGCCGCTGTGTTGCGAGAGGAGTGTGAGGAGCTTCCCGTGGATGAGCGTCAGCAAGGTCTGGTGGCCCGTCGCCCACACCCGGTACCAAGGACCGTAAAATGGATCGGACACGGCCGGGCAGAGCATGTTATTCAAGTTGACCTCAGTTGCCTGGAGGAGAACAGAGATGAGACAGAGTAAGACCTAATTTGATGCTAATATGAATCTAAATTTATCCAGCTGGATAATAAGTTTTTTAGCAAACGTTATGGTTGACTTCGCTGTACATATCTTTACAATCATTAACTTCTAATAGATTTCTGCTCCAAAAAACAGACGCTAAATTGACTGATGTCAGACTTCATAGCTTGGAAATCCTCTACAACTTATTAACTGACTGTTGAATGAGTCATCAGCAAAGGTTTTCAGTGGTTTTACAACCATTTATTCAGTACATGGTAAAAAAAAAACAACATTTTAGATAAATACAACACAGTGAACCTTCTTACATTCAGAATTCATTGATTACTCTGTGTACTACCATCATTTTTAATCAAGCAGCTACACTTTGGCCTCTTTGTGTCAGAAACCCCTCTCTAACATAAAGCTGATTAATTGGTGTTTAGCCCAATATGTCTTACCTGTGCTGTTAGGGAATAATTCTGATTTACAGCCAGTAGACAATAAACTGGATGTTGTTGCAAAACAGACAATTAATTTGGAGGCAACAGGCTGCATAAATTTGAGTATACGCTCTAAAGTCATGAAAATTCAAACCAAACACAGGGAGAGTGAATAGACAGTGGTGGATAATCAATAGTTATGTGTTCATATCTCAGGATTTGTGACTAACAAAAATCAGTGATATACATATACACACTCACGGGCCACTTTATTAGGTATACCTGTTCCAACGCAAATATATAAATCAGCCAATCACATGGCAGCAACTCAATCCATTTAGGCATGTAGACATGGTCAAGATGACCTGCCAAAGTTCAAACTGAGCTTCAGAATGGGGAAGAAAAGGAGATTTAAATGACTTTGAATGTGGCATGGTTGTTGGTCTGAGTATTTCAGAAACTGCTGATCTGCTGGGATTTTCCCACAGAACCATCTCTAGAGTTTACAGAGAATGGTCTGAAAAAGAGAAAATATCCAGTGAGCAGCAGTTCTCTGGGTGAAAGTGCTTTGGTGATGCCAGAGGTCAGAGGAGAATCTCTCAACACACAGCATGTCAAACCTTAAAGCAGATGGGCTACCACTCCTGTCAGCT
>VUQS01044526.1:0-11926 GCA_015108495.1 Heterochromis multidens
AAAAAAAAAAAAAATAAAAAAAAATTAAATTAAAATTAATTAATTAAAAAAGTTAAAAAGAAAAAAAAAAAAAAAAATATATATATATATATATATATATATATATATATATATATATGTAGAGAGAGAGAGAGAGTCATCTGTAACATTCCTTCAGTATTCATTGAGGTTTTTGGGTATTCATTTATGCACAGCTCTCTTAAGGTCCTGCTACTGCATTTCAATCATGTTGAGGTCTGAACTTTAACTGGGTCATTGCAGCACCTTGATTCTTTTCTTTTTCAGCCATTCTGTTGTAGATTTGCTGCTGTGCTTGGGATCATTATTCTGTTGCATGACACAGTTTTGGCCAAGCTTTAGCTGTCAGACCGATGGCCTCACATTTGACTCTAGAATGCTTTGGTATACAGAGGAGTTCATGGTCAACTCAGTGCCTGCAAGGTGCATAAGTCCTGTAGCTGCAAAACAAGCCCAAATCATCACCCCTCCACCACCACGCTTGACAGTTGGTATGATGTGTTTGTATTGATGTATTTGGTTTTTGCCAAACACGGCGTTGTGCATTATGGCCAAACATCTCCACATCTCAGACATTGTTCCAGAAGTGGTTTGTTCAAATCCAGCTTTGCAAACATAAGCCATGCTGCCATGTTATTTTTAGAGAGAAGATGTTTTCTCCTTCAAACCTTTCAAACAAGACACACTTGTTCAGTATTTTTCTAATTGTACTGTCATGAACTTTAACATTTAACATGCTAACTGAAGCCTGTAGAGTCTGAGATGTAGCTCTCTCATTTTTTGCCTGACCTTGGGGTAAATTTGACCTTGGGGTTTGTCCACTCCTAGGAAGATTATGGCATTGTTAACACACACCAAACTGCCAAAATGTCTGCTTTTATAGACTTATCCAAACCTGCTTACTTTCCTTACAAGGTTATCTCTCTAAACTTAATAATATGAACCCTGCCAGGATTTAATTCTGTGAGTAAATGCTGTACACTTCACTTAGCCCTTTGGTGCTTTGTTGTTGTCAAGTAAGTGGCACAATTGACTTAAGATCACACAAAACTGCTTACTCTCATTATAATGTAATCAATACTCAATTACCAGTGAAGTAATGTAGGACCTCTGGGCTTGTAACCCTTTCCCTTAAACTTAGACCTTGCTTGCACCTTCTTTTTGATTAATGGCCATTGATTTTCAAATTAATCTGGCAAATCAGGATTAAATCCATTAGATTTACAGTATACAGTACAATAAAGTTACTTCTGGATGTACAAGTTTTGGTGAGAAAATGCTGAAACCTCAATAAATCTGAAACACAGACTTGGAAAAGGCTCAAGATTATTTCTGTACAGATATTTCATATAAGTTGCTAATTAATGCCACATTGTTTAAGAGCTTATGTGGCAGAATTTATGTACTGGAGTGAAGAATGAAAGAAACAACCCTAAAATTAAAGTGCAGTCTCAATTTGTCTACAGGTCATATGTAATTTAAATCAATATGCCTGACCTCAGTAAATATTCTTCTCCATCAATGCTTATCTACAGATCAAACCTTTTGTTAGCTGTTACTAGTTCCCTTGTCTTTTACATTTACACCACTGGTGTATAAGATGATTTATAATAATCATGTAGACAACAACACAGTCTATACTTGAGTATGCCAGTGTTGTAAAATTCATTAAAAATTTATTCAGCAAATTGTGGAAAACAGTTACATTAATATGCAAAATGTACAAAAAATTAAGTGATTGTCAAGCATTAATTAGTATCATCTATTCTTGTCATTATAAACAGCACTAAACGTTCTGCAGTAACACTTTAGATACATAAATTAACTTCAACAATGGCACCGTTATTACAAACGTGAGCTTGCAAAGCAATGCAAAGTAGATGATAAGGTAAGTTATTAAAACCCCATATCAAGACCATGTGCAGTGCAACAGAGTAATAGAAAAATAACTCTAAAGATTACCAATGACCACTTTATAGTGTGAGAGAAAAAAAGACTGTGCAAAGTACAGTGTAGGCTTTTAAGGCAGCTTGGGTTCAGCTATGGCATCAATTCAAACTCTTGTTAGTGTCAATGCTATCCAAATGTGTATGACCCTCAGTGCATCATTATGGAAAGAGATTTTTAAAATAGCGCTTCATGAAATAAGATTTTTAAAAATTACAGGATTGGTTTTCTGATGGCCTCATTTCATTCCAAAAAAATTGTATTCCAGAAAACCATCAATGCTGCTGTGAAAATGTCTTCTTTCTAAAATTCCTGTATATCTACAGAGAAGTTCTGCATCCTCTCCACCACGAAGAAGCAGAGTGTTCCAGTGAAGCCCAGGATGACCATCAGCAGGAGCTGCCACATCAGCATGATGTAACCGCTGTAGAAGAATGCCCCTGCTGCACAGACAGACTAACAAGGGACAGATAGATTTGATGTTGTTGATCAATATGATAAAGTGCTTTTACAAATCTGGTAAGCTAAGTTGCACTGTAACACTTGACTGTAGGAAGTAAAAATCATTATATGATCATAAAGCTCTGCAGCTTGGTCAATCACCCCCTCAAGGTCATATCTTGGGGCAGCACTGCACCACTTCCAGCATGTCTGCTATTTTTAGATCACTCCCATTATATACATTTACAACAATGACCCTTCAACTTGAGTTTTATTTTGGAGAAGTGGGCAGAGCCACAGTGAGCAAAATGTGTTGAATAGGGCCAGTGGTGAGTGACGATAATATTCATTGTTCGCTGTGTGCCAGCACATGATATTACAAAGGCAAACCACACTGTTCAGTTCATTTCAACTGATTGCTCTCCCTCAGACACCACGGGACAATTTACTTTAGTAGAAATCTGCGTAGACAGTCTGACCCTGGGGGATGAAATCACTGGGCACAACCCAAAAGATGCTCCTGAACTGAACTGATGCTCTGCCTTCAAGTTTGGATTCTGCGTGCTTTCCACTGAAGATTGCTGTTTAGTATCTGGTTCATACCCTGACCCAGCTCTCATCACCAGTGGTGATCAGCATAAAACTCTGAATGTTTCTCAATCTCAAATGCACATGTGGGAGTGGTGTGACCTACAGAGAGCACCAAAAACAGCACCAGCACTGGAAGCAGTATAGCGCTGAAGATGGCCTTGCAGAAGATGTCTAAATCACACGTGGTTTAGATTTTCAGAGTCACAGAGCTTTATGACATGTCATATGTATTATTATATATTTATTATATATATATATTATATATTTTATTCTAAACATATTATTACTGTCAAATGAATCCCAATTTCAGATTTACTGTTAACAATTGCCCCATAACAGCAAAATCTGAGCTTGATTTGCCTTGACTTGTTATAACAGCTACAACTAGGTGTGGCAGCCACATGGCGAGATTTCTCCATTTGCTTGTGTTCATTGGCTGTAGTCAAAGTAATACTACATATAAAAAGTTAAAGGTGTGGTATATTTTTAAAGGCTTGACAATATCAAAAACCTCTTTATTAATATTTATAAAACATACTATAATTTCTAGAGTTTAATTACCAATTTTGTAGCAAAGAAAAAGGGAGAGGTTATGATATACAGCTGCTTTTTTCTTTTTACTGTGACTTCAGGTGAATTTATTTTGCTTGGAAGGAACATATTTTGACCCAGCTTTGGTCTGCTCTGCTAACAATGTCTGAGAATTGGCAACTCAGGATTACCTGGATGAATTTAAAAATGGCGAAAGCAGGCGTGCTTTCTTCAGCATAAACATGGCCTAATATGCTGTAGAGCTGTGTGTTGAAACAACTGTCCCCAAGTCCAAGCAAAAAGCTGCACAGCAGGGCAATGGATACACTGAGAAAGAAAATATATTTTTAAAAAAAATCAAAACAGAATCATTCTTTCTTATGTTCTTTATCCCTAATGTTAGATTACCAGAAAAACTACCTACCTTGGAGTTAGATATGGCTTCTTTAGCGTTGTGGTTTCAAAAACAATGGGGGCATCATCAGGGATGTTAAGGAAGATCAAATAGAAAGCAACAAAATGGACAACCATTCCCAGAAACACCACAGAAGTTCGTCTGAAGCGACTGTTCTTGCACAACAATCCAAACAAACCCCCACCTGATAAAAAAGGGCATATTCTGGATGAATTAAATGGCCTTCAGTGACTTTAAATCACCTTCCTGATAGCAGAAAGTGAGCGTACCTACTATTTCTCCAATGCCTACAATAATCCCAGAGATCCCAATCAAGCCTTTAGCTCCTTCTCCGAACTGTGTGGTTGCTCCAATACACGTCCCATACACCCCACTGTAAAAAGATAGCTCAAGGCCTGGAGAACAGGGAGGGTATGCTGTAGCTGCAGGCAATTTTACTGGAGGCTAAAATACTTAATATGCAAATGCATTTGACTTACCGCTGTACGCCATGCAAGGACTAAGAAACAGTATAGTTTTATTCTTCAGCAGTTGCAGGATGGTTTCTAAAAGGGAGAGCCACAATACAATGATTTAAATTGCTAATAAATACTGTTCTTTCATTAATACATCTCCTTTTGCAAAAGGAATATTGGAAAATATTGTGTCATAATAAGCTGTATATAAATGCTAATAAAAAAAAAAAAAAGCAGTGAGACTTTCAGTCTGGCTGGGGAAATCCTACTAGGTTTGTTTAAATATGCCTTGATGGCCCTTCTTGACATGAATCAGCGTGCATCTTTGATAAAAGCCAATACCTTTAAGGCAGGTGTACAGAAGTCTAAATGCACACAAAGATACACGCGAGACAAGGTGCAATCTGATCATCCAAACAACTTGAGGCTGCACTAAAGGCAGGTGCAAGTGCAGCAGAGTTTCCAGTTGACAAACAGATATAATCTGAAATAAACTAAACACAAAGGTAGATTCTATGTACTCTGTTGTGATGCTAGAAGATTTTTATCCATATGAAAGCGATTTTCGCCTTCAAGAAAAACAAAACTGCCTGTGAGTGCCTGCTAGTTTCACAAAAAGAGCAATGAAATGTAATGCAAATAACAGAGAGAAAAGGAAAATAAATACTTCTGTAGGATCTTACATTCCTTTTGAATACTCAGTATATCAGATGATACACAGCTACAGTGCAAGGGGAAAAACAGTGGATAGCTGTACTAGGCAGGAATTTCAGCTCTTTGATTCAATATTGGCTGATTGCCAGGAAATCTGGATGTACCCCTTAGGATGAATTTAAAAAAAAAAAAAAAAAACACTGACATATGTTCCGTTTGTTGTACAAACAGGAAGGAACAGAGTTGCAGTGTTGGATTTTAATAAAGCTGTGACTTTGAAATGTCACTGCAGTTATCCTTCACAAATATACACTCAGCGGCTACTTTATTAGGTCACCTGATCATCTACACATTAACACAAATATCTAATCAGCCAATCAAATGAAAGCACCTCAATGCATCTAAGCCTGTAGAAATGGTCAAAACAACCTGCTGAAGTTCAAACTGAGCATCAGAATAGGGAAGAAAGGTGATATAAGAGACTTTGAATGTTGCATGGTTGTTAGTGCCAGATGGGCTGGTCTGAATATTTGAGAAACTGCTGCTCTCCTGGGATTTTCCCACATAACCATCTCTATGGTTTACAGAAAATGGTCTGAAAAAGAGAAAATATCCAGTGAGCAGCAGTTCTCTGGGTGAAAATGCCTTGTTGATGCCAGAGGTCAGAGAAGAATGGCCAGACTGCTTCAAGTTTCAAGGAAGACAACAGTAACTCAAATAACTACTCATTACAACCAAGGTATGCAGAAGAGAATCTCTGAATGCACAACATGTTGAACCTTGAAGCAGATGGGTTACATGGGTGCAGAAGATCATACCAGGTACCACCCCTGTCAGCTAAGAACAGGAAACTGAGGCTACAATTTGCATGGGTTCACCAAAAATGGACAATAGTAGATTGGAAAAACGTTACCTGGTCTGATAAGTCGCGATTTCTGCTGAAACATTCAGATGGTAGAGTCAGAATTTGGTGTAAACATGAAAGCATGGATCCATCCTGCCTTGTATCAACAATTCTGGCTGGTGGTGGTGGTGTAATCGTGTGGGGGATATTTTCTTGGCACACTTTGGGCCCCTTAGTAACAACTGATCGTTTAAACACCCTATTTGAGTACTGTTTCTGATCATGTCCATCCCTTTGTGGCCACTGTGTCCATCCTCTGAGCTTGATAATGCTTCAGATTACAAAGCTCAAATAATCTCAAACTGGTTTCTTTAACATGACAATGAGTTCAGAGTCACCACAGTCACCAGATCTCAATCCAATAGAGCACTTTTGGGATGTGGTGGAACAGGAGATTTGCATCATGGATATGCAGCTGACAAAACTGCAGCAACTGTGTGATGCTATCATATCAATATGGACCAGAATCTGTGAGGAATGTTTTCAGCACCTAGTTGAATCTATACCACAAACAATTAAGGCAGTTCTGAAGACAAAAGCGGGTCCAACCTGGTACTAGTACCAGTACCTAATAAAGTAGCCAGTGAGTGTACCTCAACAGCACAAAGTGTCTGTTTGTATATATTTTTTTAGGCTGTGAGAAGCTCTTCCCTTTCCTGTGAAAGGGAATTTAGTATTCATGCTGTCTGTCTGGAATAAACTTAACGGTGTCACTTCTAGCATGAACAAAATGGATTATAAAAACCTTGGATGAGCTCACAGTATGGATTTAGAACACATTAGTCTTGTTACCACACAAAGTTCCTTATGTATCCATATATAAAGCACATTTGGGATTTGCTCAATTACACTTTGCACCAGCATGGATTTACTGCATTCAATATGCACATTTATATGGATGCATAATGAATCCAGTAAATGTATGTAAATGAGCAAGAATCATTTTAGCAAAGTTCATTATGTACACTTCAATCTGGTATTCCAAAAACTTACTGAATTCCGACTTAGTATCCTGCATGGCAGTATTTGCTCTGTGCTTGTACCTAGACAACAACAATTAAATCAATAACTTCCACAACACTGAAATTAATCAACAGAAATAAACTGCATACACAGACAATCTCAAAAGTCCCTTTAACTAAAGAACCGGTGGAGGAATTTAAAAATCAGACAGTAGAAGGATCCCAATTGGATTCTTTGTTATTCTGTTAGGGTCATTGTTTAGTTACAGACTTGGCTAATAAACAAAAATCCCATACATACGTCAAGCATACCCATAACAATTTTCCACACACACATCTGCTGCCACAAGACTGGTGAAAACGGGCAGACAGAGTATGTTTTGCAAACAAGATTTCTCTATAAACTAATTTCAGCCTCATGTTTTTTTGGGATGGATATTTGTAAGTGATACATTTTTGGAATGTAATTTAATTTTCCCTATGACTTTTATTTGCCTTTGATGCCAGTTATGTTTTACAGATTTTTTTTTCCATCTCGTGATTTCAGTCAAACTTTGTTCATAATTCAAGACATTAAAATTTTAATATGCCTTAAAAATGTTGAAGGGGTCTTTAACTGCTGTCAAAGAGAAATTTTCTCTCTTCTCTGCCCTAAATCTGCCATGACTGCACCCTACTTGTGTAAAGTGCTATGATTAGACAAGAATCTGTCAAAATGGCATTGATCTAGAGAAAATGATCAGTCTTCTCATTGAGGGGGGAAGGACAAGAGTGGTTTAAAAGTCCTGTAGAAGAGTAGCAGTAAGTCAAAAAAAGTGGGTGATTTGAGGCTAAGACAAAAAAACATTCTTGGGAGGTCTGAAAACACCTTACGAAGGTCAACTGGATGAAATGTAAATGAACTCTTTTTTTTGCCATGTTAGCTGTTATGTATCCTATCTGAGCAGTAGTTGAGACATTTTATGTATTCTGAGTCATTCTGTGGGGCTAGAGTCAAAAATGTGTAATTATCTAAAGGATATTCATTTACATTGTGCGAGTTGAGAGCAGTGACTGCCCTTCCTCTTCAGAGAGCATCTCCTCTTCATGATGGTTCTTTCTCAACACCAGGAAGCTAAGTGTGCCGAGGATGGATATGACCAGCAGGGACAGAAAAATGTTTCTCCTGCTACTGTCTGAGACAAAAAGTTTAAAATAAATTGCTTAATGAAAATGCACTACAAATATTAATATTTTAATATTTATTTTAAATTAATATTAAGCCGGAGCATCTTCAAAATAACCAACTAGTAATATAATCCCTTTTGGTGTTTTACTAACAGTGTCATGCTGCGTTTTGCTGTGGGCAGTACTTACACAAATTTGACCTTACCTGGTATTTCTGTTCTTCCATTCCAGTCAAAATAAATGTAAAGATTGCCAAACACCATGCTGTCGAAAAAAAAAAAAAGGTGAAAATCAAATGAGTAAATGACATAAATTTATTGACATTCCACATACAAAGCTAGTACGTACTGTTAAACCCCTGTTTTCCATTATTTTGGGAAAGTTAATGAATTGTGTCCTCCTTAATTTCAACCCCTTAAATTTGCAAAAACCTGTTGGATATTGTCATAAAATGCTGTCTTCTAATTAAAACAAGGCCTCCTTTCATATTTTTTTTTTTAAAAGCACATTTGAGTTTTTACAAAACCCAAATGTTTTATAAAAACCCAGCATTATAAATTCCACTATTCTCCTAGGAAGCCTTCAAATCCGGCATACTTCAAACTGCTAAACAAGTGTACACTGACCAAAATCACTTCTCTTCTATTATATAGTGCAGTATATAGCAGTCAGCCACAACATTAAAACAACCTGCCTGATCTTATGAACACACCTCCTTGTGCTACTAAAACTGCTCTGACCGTGGTGTTCTCCACCAGGACATTGGCAGCCCTACCACACCACCACAAAAAGGTGGGCCCTTTTTGGATGGCTCTTTGGGGAGTCTAAGCAATTTTTGAGTTGTGGTGGAGCACATCTTCCTGGGGTTGGGGTGGCAACTGCCATCAGTGAGCACTGATGGCAAAGGCGTGTGCCTATTCTGCAAAAGTGTTTAGGTGGGCAGTACGTATTAAGGTAACTTTCACATACATGCCTGAAGCCAAGGTTTACCAGCCAATCAATGCATTGCAGTGAGATGTCAGTTATTGTGGCTGATTGGTGCAGATTTGCTATATGCCAAGTTGTTTTCATTTCACTGCTCTCAGAATAAAATTTATGGAGTACAGTGCCCTCCAAAATCCCCACAGTGGCATTCAAAAGGTACTCTGCAGCAAGGACTCTACTTCTGCTCAACAATCCTGCAACATAACAAGCTGCATTTATAGACGCAAAAATGACTGTTGTGCGACAGTACACCTGTGTGTCATCATTCAGTATGATAACGGTTTACTGAAAAAGTAAACTACGGGGTGTCATATATGTATAAATAGGGAGAAGGAAAAGGTGAACAAGGGCACTTTTATTTTTGGTTTTTGGCTTTTGGCATGGTGCACACACCATGTGGGTCAGTCATGATGACATAAATCCCTTCAGGTTTTATCACAATTAGACCACTAGTGTCTTTCATTATTATTTCAGTTAAACATTCTCTGCTGTCTGTGCAATTTATTGTGTGTACATCAAATTTTATGTGCACCAAACCTCTCTGGGCTTTTCAGAGCTTAAAACTGTGACCTTTAATTAAAGTGCTCCCGTTTGGACAATCAGTGTAATAAAAAAAAAAAGAATGTGGACATGGCTGAATCATTTAAGAAATGATGTATGATAGACAGAAAATGTGGATGAAGTTTATTTACTGGCTGGATCAAACACTGACTTTATAAGCATAATAATCTGCATTTCTGCCTCCGAGGATGCTCCTTTCGTTTTTTTGAAGCTGTTTATTTGCCTTTCACGGTTAACATTCCAGTTCTGTAAAATTCTGTGATCTATTTCTGTCTTTAATTACATATCTACCTAAACTAAAAAATGTAGATGAGCAATTAGTCTGTCCCAGAGCCACAGCAATGGATGAAAGGGGTTAGTCATGAAAGACAACAGTGATTTTCAGTGGTATTCTGTGTTTGTGTTTGCAGGCTGTGAAGAACTGATTCATAAGTTTACTGTGGCAGTGATCACCACTGCAGAGTCAGATTAGCATTGCCCTATTGGGAGCGTTGGCACAGGTGACAGCCAATGTAATTATTATACTAATTCAATTTGCATATTTTAACAAATACAAATTAGTTATCCAAGCCAGTGTGCAAGAGCAATGTGCCAAATGCAAAAGATGAAAAGGCCATAACTGTCAGCTAGAGAACTTTATGTTTTAAGAGGCTTTCATGGTGTTTAGATTTTGCAGAGAAACTAATGACTGGTTTAAAGAAAAGATAATTGATAACATTAATTATTAAATGTTTCTTTTTTTTTGTTTTTTGTTTTTTAGGTGTACAATAATATATATTTTCAAGCTAAAAATACAGACAGGGCAAAATGTTGGCTGCTGCACTGCAATTACACCTTTGATCAACTGGAGTAGCTGCATCAAACAAAAAAAAGATAAGTGAAAACATGGTGATCAATCGTGTTTTATGCAGTGGATGTAATGATGGAAACGAATATTTTGATGCAAGGTCATTTAATTGCAACTTTGGGTTATTTTGGAGCACAGATTAGTAGGAAGACTGTTACATTCTGAAATAAAACATTAATATTTATTTCACTGAGGCCAAGGTTAAAACATTCTCATATACAGCATAATGCAAAAAAATAAAAAATAAAATACTGTCTGGTTTAAAGAACCTTTGAAATTTTATATGAACTACTGCATGAAGTTAATGTATTGCTGCTGCTGCATCACCTGAAGAATAGACACAAAGACTAGAATAGCTGCATACCTGCACTGTAGGAGAGCCCAGAACATTCCAGTGTTCCTGTTGATTGTGGAGGCCTCAGAGTTTTCCACCAGAAAGTGTCCTTGAGCTGTCCAGAGCACTGTAGGAAAGTGAATGAGAGGGGTCATTGAAGAAGGAAAAAAAAAAAGTTAATTAATTGCCCACGTGAAGTAAAAAAAAATTTATTTATTTTTTCCCCAAAAAGTTGAATCTGTTCATCTGGACGTAGCGTTTTTTTTAGTGGGAGAAACGTTTCGTCACCAACTGGTAACTTCTTCAGTCTCAGCTGACTGCAGGCTTCTCCAACCTTATAAACAGTACCGTAATTTTCGGACTATAAGCCGCTACTTTTTGCACAAGCTTTGAACCCTGCGGCTTATAGTCCGGTGCGGCTTTTCTATGGATTTTTCATGATTTTTGTGATATCGTAAGAGGATTTGTTTTGGTTTGTTCCGCTGTTGTACGGCACTACTTTGCCTGGCGGAAGGGCATGTGATCAGACACACAGTATCGGAGGAAAAGAGTGGTATGTTGGTCACATGTCCGTCCGCCAGGCAAAGTAGTGCCGTACGAATTAGCGCGAAAAAGAAACTAGATTAGCAAGAGCAACACGAGTATTACAGGAGCAAAGGAAGCTTTCATTCACAAACCCTCATTATGGCAAACAAAAGAAATGCATTTGATGCAGCTTTTAAATTAAAGGCAGTCGATTTGGCTCTCAGTGAGGGAAATAGAGCTGCTGCACGTACTCTTGGTATAAACGAATCAATGGTGAGACGTTGGAGACGCCAGCGTGAAGAACTGGCTCAGTGCAAAAAGACAAAAAAAGCTTTCAGAGGTAATAAAAGCAGATGGTCCAAACTTGAAGACTTTATTGAAGACTGGGTGAACACACAGAGAGCAAACGGGCGAGGTGTTTCAACTGTGCAGATCCGACTGAAAGCCAAAACAGTCGCCACCGAAATGAAGATAGAAAATTTCAGAGGTGGACCATCCTGGTGTCACAGATTTATGAAACGAAAAGGACTGTCCATCAGGGCGCGGACGACTGTGTGTCAGCAACTCCCTCCCGACTACGCGGAAAAAAT
>VUQS01044529.1:0-15613 GCA_015108495.1 Heterochromis multidens
TGTTTCTTTAGATTGTGGGATGATGTGTTGCTTTTTGAGATCTTTTTAGCCTATTTTACTTTTGTCAGACAGGTTCTATTTAAGTGATTTTTTTATTCAACAGGTCTGGCAGTAATCAGGCCTGGGTGTGGCTAGTAAAATTGAACTCAGCTTTCCAAAACATGTGGTTAATCACAGTTAATTAATGATTTAACAAGGGGGGCAATTATTTTTTCACACAGGGCCAGGCAGGTTTGGATTTCTTTTTTCCCTTATTAATTGAAGTTATCATTTAAAAACTTCATTTTGTATTTCCTCTGTTTTTTAAAATTTGTTTGATGATTTGAAACATGTAAGTGTGACAAATGTGCAAAAAACTAAGAAATCAGGAAGGGTCCAAATACTTTTTCACAGCACTGTATATTTTACACCACCCTGCATACACACTAACACACATATACACTGAGTCATCTCTAATAAAATCTGTAATAGTCTAATTTTCTGCTATCCCTCGCACACTGAGTCATGTAAAATTCCACAATGACTTAAAAATGCATTTGACAAGCAAGAGCACACAGCAGTTGAAACGCACATCTTGAGGTCTCTCTGTTCACATTAGCACCCAGGTCACCTCTGGCCCACACACAACCATGTACACTTGTAATTAATGAAACAGGAGGAAGGCAGATGGAGAGGACAGAATGAGAGAGTGACAACATGAGAGAGAGAGAAACCAAAAGGGAGCGCAAAAGAAGCAGGGTTAGGAAGGTCTTGCTCTACAAACAAGACACCCTCATTACCGCATAATCTCTGACACAAAGTGAAAAGAGAGAGACAGGAAAGAAATTAGAGTTTGGGGAGATTCAGTTTGAGGTGTAAGCAGAGCTTGAGGCTAGTTTTTGAACCTGCATGTGCGGCTGGGCAGCGGAGAAGGGGAGAAAGTAGGAAGTAGCAGGAGGATGAGGATGAGGCACAAGGGGCAGAAAAGGAAGCAGCAGACAACAGTGGAGAGAAAAAGGGCAAAAGGTCTCGAAAACAGTGGTCATTAGCAGGCAGAACACTAGCCCCAAGAAAGTCACACACAGGGGCTTTTCAGTAGGCCAGGCACATAGTCTTGATAGTGCATCATAATTAATATTTCATAGACTGTCTCCTGCAGGTGAAAGACAAAGACTCGATGGAGAGATGAAAAGAAGAAAAGACAAAGGCAGAGACAATTAAAGAAATATTCAAATAGTGTAAACCTGTAAATTTACATGTGCTCACATGTGCTGCATGCGGTTTTGTGTACATATCTGAGTGTATGTATGCATTTGTGATTAATCTGCAGGCTCAACTTACGTTGTAAAATATCACTTTTTTTTTTTTTTAAAGATGGCTTGTCCCAAAACTGTTGAAATTAGTCATATAAAAGGTTAAATACATTGATGTCTGTTGGGTGGAATCTTCTTGAAGCATGAAATCAAATGCTGACTGACATTTGCAGCAAATTACTTCATGAGGACAGCAACACAATCACTATTTTTTTTCACCTCCATTATTATGCAACATGTTTAGTGCAGGCATTTTGTAGCAGTCAGTCAGTCAGTCAAGTGGAAAACAGCAGTGTAAATAAGCATATAATGAAAAACAAGTTGGCCATGCAGCCCCTTAAGGGTTGGGCCTTTCCACCGGTGTTTCCGCTGTGTTTTGAGCCTTTGTTTTAAGCGTATTGTCTGTTGCAGTTCCCTAGCAGCCACTTTCCTCCACCTCCATGAAAGACTGACATGGTAGAAACTGGCTGAGTGGCACAAAATCTCTAGGGTTGCTTAGATCAGTGGGTTCCTTTGAGCTTTCCACCATTTCGAGAAGCACAACAACCAGACAGGGAGGGGATCCCAGATTACCATAGCATTAATAAAACAAACTGTAATCTGAAACAAGAGCAAAAACAAAAGGCTGTATCCTTGTTATCCCCCAGGAAGACTCTCTGCGACTGTGTGTGCGCGGTCGCCGTTTGTCATGTACACACAAGCTTACCCACCAACAGTTGCAGACACACACACACATGCATAGTGGGATGCACCCATGCTTGTAATGGCATTGTTCCTCAGAAAGGTTAATTCATCTCAGTTCAGCATGCTGTGATGGAGAGAGGGAGGAAAAGAGGTGAAAGAAAGGGCAGAAAAAATGCCCCAAGGAATTGCAGGAATATATAAGTTGGAAAGGAAATATATGCAGAGCGCTATTTGGAAAAAAGGAAAAAACAAGGGATAAAGAAGAAGGTAAGGAATCAGTAAAGGCTCAACAATGTATAGAATAAATACATAGAATGGGATGAGACACAGTTTTCATAAATCAACAGAATAAAGAACAGAGCGTACAAGATGCAATCAGAAATCAGAATTAATTGAGTTTATGCACATGAAGCAATTTTTTTTGTTTTGTTGTACTGAAATATCCATTATGTAAGGATAGATATAGGAATGCATTGCCATGGTGAAACAGTGCTGTACCTGGCACAATCATAAAGTTCTGCAAGTACACCCATAAAAAGAAAAAAAAAACGATCTCATTTAAATTTGTCCGTTCTCCCCTTCAAGATAGTCTCTTTGGGCAGTGCTGCAATGGTTCCAGCACAGCTGCTATTTTTAGATCACGCCCTGGAAGTCTCATTCTGACCACTTGCACTTTTGCAACTGCAATACCCCCTGGATTTCATAGTGTCAAAATAGTGACCCTTCAAATGTTGCTGGGAGAGAAATCTGGTGAGTATGACAGAGTTGAGCTGTTGAGAGAAAATTGTGTTTGTGTGGCTAAAAAACGTGCAATCTGGCAAGCACCACGGCTTTAGGTGGCTCGTACCATGTCATCAGCAGTGATGATCCTTGACGTAAAAGTAAGGTCACTATGACACAGAAGTTGATTTATCCCCACAGTGAAATCACAGATGTACAGATGACCGCACACTGAGCAGGACTTCCAGGGAGCAATCCAAAAATAGTGGGGGTGATGGAAGAGGTCAAGAGGGAAATGATCCATATTTAAATTAGGAAAGGTTTTTGGTTTTCTATAGGTTGTGTCGCAGAACTTAATTATCCTACTTTGTGCCTGCTTTCTTCTGAATATCTTGATGCATGCTCAATAATCCAGGTAAAAGGCCCATTGTTGGTCAGTGGTGTTAGTTTCGGTCATTATGCAAATGTACTGTTTATAAGGTTGGGGAATCCTGCAGTCAGCTGAGACTGAAGAAGTCACTTGGATAAGTTGACGAAACGTTTCTCCCACTAAAAACGCTACGTCCAGATGAACAGATTCAGCTTTTTGGGTTTCTTCTGAATAATTTCCAAACATATTAGAGCAGGTGGCTTGCTTGCAATGAGTACATAATGATTGAAACTATAGTGATTTTACTCAAAAATGTTTTTTGACTGCTTGCTTGATTTTTGTTTGGTTTTAATAAGGTTTATTATCTCTCACTCTCAAAATCTGACAACAACAGCTAATTAATTGGGTTTTGTAATAGAATTCCTCTCACATAATAAAATCCCACACTTCAGTGATATCTTCCACAAATACATCAACATATTCATCAAAACATTACTCAACTTTATGACATAGTACACAACATAATTGCACTTGATTAGCCTTGTTGACCTTGCTGATCAGCACAAGCCTTGATCTACCTTGACAATGACACTGCAGTGAGCCTCTGGCACTCCCTGTAAACAATTTCTTCCAATTTGCTGTACAACAGCGAGTCACTAAAATATGAAAAGAGCACAAATAAAGACATGTATTGCCTTGCCTCAGGAAAATACTTACTTTTCTGTCATAAAGCTGCATCTTAAGCTACACGCCAGAACACAAAGTGCCTACAGAGACAGAAGGCAACAAATCGTGTGTGGTCCTGTGCATCCACTGTGAGCAGAAGGCAAATGAGTGCATCTTCATTGTAATTCAGGGCTGTTGTTGTTTTGTGTAGTTTTCTGGGTTCTTCGCTGTGACTTAAGCATATGTCCCAGCTTAATCAAGCTAACAATTTCCCTCTGCCCTTCTCGTTGAACATCACCAAATAGAGTCCTCCCTCACATAAACGTACTAGACAATACGACCATATTAATAATCGCCCATCCATTCTGAACACAGAACCAGAGAGTCGGTGGCATTTACTTAACTAACTTGGCTGATATTTACTTCGATCACATAGGGGACTGGCGGAAGGCGAGGCAGATGGTGTGTCTAATTGTCTGAGCTGGATTCCTTTTCTTAGTTGACTGTGGCTTAATTTTATTTAAGAATTGCGTGTGTAACAGTCATAAGTGGGTTTTCCAGTGGAACAGGCATGTGACAGAAAGGAAAAAATATTCCAAAGAGACCCTGAAAACATGTAAATTATAAAAGCTCAAACCACTGCGTAGCCACCATCTAAGTCTTTGTCTTCCGCTTTAAAATGGAAATGATGTGCAAATGGGTTTCTGCAAAGTGAATACAACCAATTGGTTTCCAAACAATTGCAGCCTCCCTTCCAATTTTTCTCTACTTTTTCTCCCACCCCCCACCCCCCACCCCCGCCCCCTTGGTCTGTTTGTCTCTGTGGGTGAGGAGTATGTCCAGCAGACGTTAGATTCTCGATATAGACACATCTCAGTAAGGCATAGCAACCTCTTAGGAGGTATAAATGAATAAAATGGAGTGGAAAACCGGCTTTTCCTTGCATTGTCAGACACAGAGGAAAAGAGAGAACAAAAAAAAAGAAAGTGGATGAGCACAAATGCCAGAAAAATGCGTTGGTCAGGGTGGTGATGGCAGACAGGAGAGATTTGAGCAGGGGGGATGAGCACTTGGAAAGGTGGGGGAAATTAATTTAGTCAGGAGTGGGCTGTCAGAAGTGGTAATAATAGCAGGAGGTGAGATGATGATAGCCTGGATATGGGAGTGCTCACTGTGGCCTGCTATGGCATGCTCCTGTGCACACATGCATGCAGACACACTCCCTGGGACACACACACATAGATGAGGTGTCTTTGGGTTGGAATATTATAGAACTTACCCAGACAGACTCACACAAGCGCACAAATGCACACCTTCAAATACATTTGCTATATCAGTCCTCACAGATAAGTGAGTCTTGCTGTGATGTCTTTTAGAAAATAGGATTTTCCACCATTTTACTTATTTCCCAGATGTTACATCTAGTGGCAGATCTAGCAGACAGCCAGCTTACTTCCAAATGCTGAGGAGCCCACAAAGCCACCTTGGAAGGCTACCTGTGTGTGATGCACTATGATTAGGAAAGAAGTAGGAAAAGATTGTTACATACGGGCTTTTGCAAAAATACACCTGAAAGGCTGACGACTAAATCCATCCATAAATTATGTGTTGGTTTTCTTTATTTCATTCTCTTCTCATATGTGATTTACACACTTTTAAACACACAAATAAAGACCCAAACCCACGACATATGTAGAAAACACATCTCTCTCTTCTGTGCACTTTTTCTTTCTCCAAAGGATTCGGTGAGTGAAGGATGGCAAGTGAAGATATGGTATCTAGTTTTCCACATCATTAGCACCAGGCATGGTGTGGTGTAATGTTGCGTCTCTAATGCCCACAGCCAGTCGTGTTCACTAATGATGTTGAATCACCACCTCAGGGTGCCTGCTACTCACTCTGGTGATGGCAGTGTCAGTGGTCTGTCATGATGTTTGTCATGGGCACATTTAAGGAGAAACACTTAGGTGGTAATTATTGCACTGTCATTGAAGAGTTATACGAGCCGTATGAACACAACTGTCACCCAGCACTCTGTCAACATTTCTCTCTCATTCAGCTGTTTAGTTTCACTTCTTTCTATATATTTTTTTTACTTTTAGAAATACTGGATGTTTTTTTGTCTGCTGTATATGTTTTTGTTTCAGCCTTTATAACTCTTGTCCTTCTTTTGTTCATGTCTGTCTTGTTCACTGAAACTTAAACAAGTTTGCTCTTATCTTATCTGCTCCTCTCTATGTCTCATTTGACCTCACTCCATTTTCTTTGCTTTTTGATGTCTTTATGTTCTCTGTGTTGTCTATTTCCTCTAAGACTCAGCGCTCTTTAGGTGTTCAGGTGCCTTAAAGCTCTCTGACTAATTCCATTAATTCCTCTATCTATTCTGTCCTCCTCTTCAGGTTTCAGGCCATCACTATCCCTGGTTCCAGTCTCATATGGCTCTATTTTTTTTCCTCTTTTATGAGTAACCATTTCCAAGGCTTGTGCTCACAAGAGGCTTTGAAGTGACAATGGTCTGGGTACTGAGAGTAATCTATATTCCAAAATGCCGCTGTTCAAAGTTGGACTTTCATGCTAGCTGAATAGAGGGCACCTTTTAACTTGGATCCAGTAAAAGTGTCATAAGTTTTTTACTTAAATCTCCCATTCCCTTTTTAGCACTCTGAAAAAGTGGATATTAAGCTTTGAAGAAACAGTCTTTTAACAATCCAAGGTATTTCAAGGGTTAACTTTTACAAAATGCAACAACCTCTGCTATTATTAAGAACATAGCACATTACAACATACAGGAGGATGACTTCATATGATTGAAATATTTAAGAGCTAAAGGTGAGGGGACAGAGAAGGAAATAAAAAAGCTGCAGTTTTCACTTTGATTCCCTTTAAGAGCCATTTCCCAATAACTTGTCCCATGTTTTTATGGAGAAACATACATTTATTGTTTGGGGTTATTGTTTCCTGTAAAATGGGTTTGCTTCCTTTCAGCCTCACAGAATCTTTATTAGTTTTTAAAAGTGGCAATTACCCTTTAAAGGTCAAACAACCAATCAGGCCACTTCCCTTCACTGGCACTTTTTAATGACCTTGCTGTGGCACACGTTAATGCCCCAGGAATGTGTGGAACCTCTGTGTCAGATACTTAATGCTGCATTTACATTCAACCTTTGTACTTCCACATGAACTACACCCTGCACATTTCTTTTTCCATTTCTTTAGTAATAAATCACATATGCACAGGTATGGCATAGCTATTCTACAAGATGCCATCGACGATAGCGTTACTCAACAGTATGCCGAATACATTTTCTCACTTAGTGTCAAGTGAAAAAAATCATAACAAGCAATTGTTGGTAATCTGTCATCATCTTTAATTAACATGCTACATGCTGCACAAAAACACATCTATGTCAATTAAACACCAAAGCACCAAACTTTATAATTTAAACACTGAATACTGATATGGAAGACCTGGAATAAAAACTAGACCACACAGTGCAAGTTTTCAGTTTCAGTGCTGTTAGAACAAAAGATTGACTTCCTCTTCTTTCCCCTTCTCTTTCCGAGCACCACCTCACACTCACACTGCAATCATAATCAGAGTAAGGGATAGCTGCACACATACACCCATCACAGGTGCCCACACAGATGGGTAAAGGCACATGCATAGACTGAGGAAAGTGTGCACGCACAAAGGGCATTACACACGGGCAGGAGCAAGCCACATGAGTGAGCACACACGCCCACACTCATTCCAATCAGCAAGCTTGTCAGGAATGACAGCTCTGTAATCAGCAGGTAATGATGGGACCCCCATGGTGAGGAGAGGAGAGGAGAGGAGAAGAGAGGAGAGGAGAGGAGAGGAGAGGAGAGGAAATGAGCTGTCACAAGGCCCTTCGAAGCAGCATTGGGGGGCTGAACCTGAATCGGATCGCAGAGTCTCAATAGAGCCTGTCAGCACCAGGTGCTTGCTGAATGCCGCCCCCACCCCACCTCATACACACTCACGGACGCACACACTGTTGACTCATCTCCCTTTGCACTCACTCACACCACCTGGCCCATGCCATCTAAACACTGTGGGGTCTCTCCCTCTTCATTTCTCTCTTCCTGAGGATGAGGCAGATTTATAGTTCATCAGGCTCTTTTTCACTTACATGTGTTCAAGATCTGTCTACAGTGAAATCTTACACTGATTGGAGCGAGGGCCCATGCTGAGTGCACTCGCAGACCAATATAGATATGCAAAGACATAGTCTACAATTATGGGCAGGAAACACGAAATGTGGTAATCATAAAATCAGAGGGCCGTTGCTGCAGCTGCCTCGCTGTACACTCACATACTCAGATGAACAAACACTAGAATCAAATGTTAACTGTAGTGCTCATCAGTGTATGCTGGATCTTAACTGTGTATCTAATCCCATTTCTAACTTTGATACATATTTAAAACATATACTTAGAACAATTCAGATGGTGTTAATGGGTAAAATGAATGTAAATAATGGACGAAATACAACAGGTGAGTCAGATTACAGCTTTGTTAAAATGGCACTAATAAGTTAAGTAAATTTTCATTAAATCTTTGGGACCGACCTGCCAAAGTATAACATGTATTTTTCGGATCGATATATCACTTTGAACAAATTTAGAACAAAATGAGTCCCTATAAACAAAATAAATTATTTGAATGTGTGCAGTTCATGCCCACAGGTGTAATTCATTTAAAATCTGTTAGTACCACAGAATCACACAAGCCACGTCTCATCTGCTTCTATTTTAATGTCAAGTCACAACCATGTAAGTGTCATGACAGTATTATTGTAGGGTCTTTACCTTACAATATAAAGTGCCTTGAGGCGACTTGTGTTGTGATTTGGCGCTATATAAATAAAATTGAATTGAATTGAATTGAACTGTATCTTACATGGTTGTGATGCCATCATATCATATGTTGATATACTATATGAAGATACTTCATAAATACATACAGTATAAGAACGTGGAATGGGGGCATACACAGTGCAGTGCAATGTCACACCTGTAAAGTTTGTGAATGTATCTTGCGTAGTTTTAATGCACCTGCCAGAAAATTAAAAACTGTTCTTTTTGGGAGTTTGTGCTACAGCAGGTCTTACCAGGACCACATTCTGCCATGATGACACACACACACACACACACACACACACACACACACACAACATCTAAACTTTGTCACATACACCCTGACCATTAAGATTAACTATAGTCACTCAGACCATTGATCTGAGGTAGGAACAGAGAGAAAGGGAGAAGAGAGAGGCAGACAGCTTGAGAGAAAAATAGAAAAGCAGAGACAGAATGGTGTTGACATAAAGACTAACCTTGAAGAAACAGTGTAAATGGGAGACAGGGAGGGTGAAGTTACCTCAGGGTTTATATTTCCTGCTCAGACACTGGGATAATATTTAATGTCCAGCCTAGGTTATAATTAATACCTCCATTCAGAACCTGGATAGTCCACTTTAGCCTATGCTAAATGAGATAAGACATGAAGCACTTAAGTCCTCTTCCTTAGCATTTAGAGAATTCAGCAGCTCTGAGACACTTAGATACAGTTCATTTCACTTAGTAAGAAACATTTCTTAGGAAAATAGCCTACTCAACTGCAACTAACTATGTGGGGGTCTCCAAGTGCAACTGCTACTTTGACTCACAAAGGTGCAGCAGAGAAAGAGGAAAACGGCCATCTGAAGTACAATATACTGTAAATCAGTGATTAGTGAATTCTCTCTATGCCATTCACATGATAAATGTGCTAACTGTAGTGACACACATGACATCAAGAGCTCAACAAATGGAAAGTGGCTTCTTCAGTAAATTATATTGTTGTCTGAATAGTACAGAGTTGCATGAACACACTACTTTAGTCACCAATTTTTCAGAAGTTGTCTGCTTCAGAGATGAAAAGGTGTTTTGTTCTTGTGGTTTTTGGTGTGTTTAATCCAAATATGAAAAAAATAAAATAGCTGGCTACCACTTGCACAATATAACACATCTATGTACATTCTTTGGATGAGTTTTAATAATAAATTGCCTTGTCAAGATGCTGTGTCTAGGTGGGGTGTTGTGACATGGAGAAACATCTGTTTCATCAATTACCCAGAATATTATGGCATGTAGATCTATTGGTTTCAACACTTAGCTGTCTATGGATGTCTCCACAACCACTTATTTAATTATTTAACAACATAGGGCGCCAATACAGGAAATGCAAAGCTTCACACCACTAGTGCAAGTTCCATGAGTTCCAGTACGTTCAACAGCACATTGTGAAAGAAAATGTAAAATCTTAATTGTGGGTTATTTTAATATGCTTTAAAAAATATGTAACTTTACTTGGTAGCTTTACAAGGTCAAATCCAATGTCAGATTAAAGGTCAAAGGGTCAAATAGAGATAATATAGGAAGAGTGGCCATCTGAAAATTAGTACCTATCCCCATTTGGGCCATTTTTGACAAAATCATGAAAACTAGAGCCAACCAACAATTTTAAACATCAGTTTCAGTCTCAGTGACTATATTTATTTCAGAAGCATTCTGGCTGTAAACCAGTGCTACTTAAATCTGTTGCCAAAGTTGTGGGTTTTTCCGTCTTGTTTAGTGATTACAGAAATAAGCCTTCCACCTCCGCTTTCCGCTTCTCCTCCTACCTGTGCAATGTTCTCTGCACCAAAACAGCACACAGATGAGCAAAGCAAATGTCAAGGTCAGGAAAGGACCATTGCTTGTGCAGGTTTTTGAGGTGACATGAAAACAGCGTCTTTGTTTTCTCGAATTGAACAAGTAGGGGATGTGAGCTCACATTTTCAGACAAGCTCTTCTTGACACAAAAAGCAACAAAGCAGTTTTATGGGGGAAAAAAAAAACCCTACACATCTAGTCAATCACTGCATGAAGTGAGCATGTCACATTTTTCTTTTCTGAAAGCTGAAAGAAAGAAAAATTGTCATCTGACACAGTGAGGGGTGCAGTTCTGCTGTCAGGAAGGTGTAGCGGGAGGAGGGATCAGCTGCTGTTAGACAATCAAACATTTGTACCACGACCCTTTCATTTAAGAAGAGTCTTAATATTCTTGTGGTAAGGTTTTTGTATGATTTGAATTGTAGTTACCATATTGGCCAAATCA
Source organism: Heterochromis multidens (assembly GCA_015108495.1). NCBI lineage: Eukaryota > Metazoa > Chordata > Actinopteri > Cichliformes > Cichlidae > Heterochromis > Heterochromis multidens. Next base: position 10,898 of record VUQS01044529.1, read on the forward strand.
CAAATACATGTATTTTGTGTCAGTAACATACAGATAACATACTGATATTGATTTTAGTCAATAATATACTTAAAACGTAAATATACACAAAAGCCACTTGTAGTAACCACTTGTAGTAGTGTGTGTGTGTGTGTGTGTGTGTGTTTAGGGCTATGCCTGTGTAGCCCTGCTATCCACCACAACCACCTTTTTTGTTTGACTCTGATGCAGTTCAAAAATATAACGCCTCACTCGTTTAAAGAAAATTTCAAACACCTTTGAACATAATCCTACCAGGGATTATGTTGCACCTGTGCATTTGGGAAAATAATTTAGCTGTGTAGAAACATATTTTCTAGGAGACAGGGTTACCCAGCACTATTGCAATGTCACACTGAATTCTATGTATGTCCTTCATGTAATACTTACATGGTGTGGAAAATGTCTTTCTATCACTTTATGCGAATTAAATATGCATTTTCATATTAGAACATTGCGCTTGTGTGTGTGTGGTTTTTTTTTTAAATCTCAGATGACAAGGCTATAAAACAGAGTGACAGATTGCCCCTTTCTGCCTCATAGAAGGGTTTGGCAAAAGGAGCCCTTTAACAAGAAAGCTCACAGTAATGATAATAACTACAATGAAGAGAAGTATTGATAGTTATTTATGGGACAGCTCTCACATTAAACACTCTCGTAGATTAGGTGTAAATGTATCAGGCCTAAATGGTGTGATACCGCATTTCCGCTATATTGCCTTTTCACAGACTTACTTCAGCCTATAAGGGACAGTAATTCATAGGGAGGGAGGGCTTGTGGGTATAGCTGCTTGTTAAGTAGTTGAGCTCTTTATAAATGTCACATGCATCCTCTTTTAACGAACAACAAGGGTTAAATCCAGAGCACCTGTACATGTACGCGCAACAAAAAGCACCATCTGTCAATATCCTACACAGCTATAATGAAAATGCACAGAAAAAGAAAAGAGCAGTGTGTCACTTTATGTAGCTCTGTGTTGGAGATTTGAGTGAGGAACAGACTCAACAAGTGTTCTATTGTTGCTCTTGTTTGTTCCCGGGAAGGCTTAACAAGAGAGTCTAATACTCGCTTATTGTTCTCTCCAAACACCACACAGCATGATGAACTTCAAAGCACTTAGCTCCTGACAGTTATGCACACAGTCACACTACAGCCCACACACCCACACACATACAGCAACAGTGCCTGACACAACCACAAAGTAAACTGACGACATGTTTAAATATACAATTAAAAAAGGCAGACTTGGTGTGTACAGATCCAACTAATGAATCAATATGCTAAGTGAACAGTGGTTTTCCAATAAAGCTCAAGGAGAGCCTTTTAATGTGATGCTGCTGAAGCATATTTAAAGTAAAGTAATATGTTCCTCTTACAAACACACATTATGGGGGCAGAATGAGGAACTGAGTTAATTAGGAAGATGAAAGCTTCGGAGGCCTCTGCCACACCTTGTGAATATTGACAAACCCGCAATAACAATCTCACAAAGGACAAAAAAAAAAGAACACAAGAAGAAGGCAGTGGAAGAGCGAGAAAGGGAAAAATGATGAAATTAGGTAATAAAGAAGAAAATCCGAGGATTCATGATGCCAGCGAACCTGAGAGAGGAGTCAAAAGAGACAAATGGGACACGAACGGATGCAGATGAGATGCAGAGAAGCATGACATCAGAGAAGGCGATGCAATGGGGAGACAAAGGCATCAAAGGATGAATAATGCTAAATTTATTCCCATCCTTCATCTAGTCCATCTTACCTCAAAGTGCAAACAGCACTTCATCAACATGAGATGAGGTTTTTGCATTTTCTCCAGGTCACTTAAAGCAGATATACTGTTATAGCTTTGTCAATAGAAATACGTGTTTAGATCAAACAAAGCCAAGGTTAGAGTGATTTTACTCTATCTGAAACTCTTACTAGCTGTTTTATACAAGAACTTAGACATCTGTCTGTCTTCCTTCCCTCCTTAATACCAGAGTATCTTTGTTCAACTCTTAGTGATTGACATAGATAGGAATTATTCATTTTACAGAAGCCAAAGCCTCCCAGTTAGTCTAACCAGAATAACAGCAATAGTCATCCATTCTCCCAGTCCTCCCATTCAGATGTAAGGATACAATACAGCAGCTTTGTGCACCTAACGAAACGATGTAACACAACAGTCTTTTTGTTCCTTTCTTTCTCACCCTGAAAAATGTCTTTACATAGCCATTCCTGTTATATAGAACCTGGTGCACACTTTTTTTTCCCTCCCATATCCAGGCATCACAGTCAGAAACCATTGTAAATCTCTGTGCATGAAAGAGCTTTACACTATTCTGAGCTCAAGCCTTATCCTTCTCATTAACGGCACAATGACGCATCGGTTGCGGTTTTGCGTCACAGGGGTGTGGTGTCAGACCAGCTCATACTTTGCAAATAAAACTATTACAATGAAAAAAGAGCTTTGTTTGAAAAAAAAAAAAGGAAAAAAAAAAAAGAGCTTGATTTGAAATGCCGCCTCTTTCTGCCTCTGCTTTAGACTATACCAATCATTCTTCCAGTTGAATAACATGTTATAAGAAAGAAGACAATGTCCCTGTCTTTTTCCAGAAGAAGATCTGCACAATGAAGAATGGGGGGGAAAGTACAAAAGAAAGAACAGGGCTAAATAGCGGGAACAACAAATAACCTACAAGATAAAATGAGTGTGGCAAAAAGAAACATCGAGGAGAGGAGGAAAAATGAAGAGAGAAAGGTAATAGTTTTCAAGAAGCTCCATGGATTTATCCATATGGTGAAGTATTGGCTTTTTGGATGTCATACAAGTAAATGTTATTTTAAAAAAAAACTGAACATAATGGAAAATCTCAAAAATTGTGACATGAATTAACAAAGTCATGAATGCAGTAATGCACCTTGTTTATTCAGTCTATGCTGTGTTCACCTAATGATTTTTTTCTTTTTTTGTACAGAGAATGACTCCTTCAAACTTGATTCCAGTATAGTGAATTCACAGAGCATTTACAGGTTGTATACACTGCATATAGAGAGATAGACTAATATAAACAGAGGGGGGTAGTGAGAGAGAGAGAAGAAGAGAGAGTACCATGCTTCTACAGTAAATCAAGCCTGACGGAGTGACCTTTGATAGCCCTAGACAGAAAAGGTTACATGAGCGGGGGAGAAAATGGGTCTATCTGTCACTTACCTGCTACAGTAGCTATAAATGATTGTGTATGTGTGTGTGTGTGTGTGTGTGTGTGTGCGTATGTGTGTCAAAACTAGAGATATATTTCTTTATTTCTTTCATATTGTGCTTTCTGAGGTGGTGCCCATTAGAATAGCTAGCTCTATTACAAAGACTGTCACCATATACATTAAAACATTTTTATGCCAGGAGCCCTGGCCAGAGGCATTATGACTGGGAGTGGGAACATGATTTCTCAAGAACACCTGGAGGGGATTTCTTTAAAATTGGTGTAAATGTTCACTTAGACTCAATGATGAACTGATTTTGGTGTTCAAAGGTCAAGGTCGCTGTGACATCACGTGCATCAAAATTCTTGTCAAGACAATATAACAGGAACACCTGGAGGGATTTAAATTACATTAAGAATTCATAGCATATATGGGACAAAATTTCACACACATATCTAAGAGGATAAAACAATAATGTGACATTTTAAATAATTTTATATTATATGGTTATTATTATATTAATTATATTATTACATTAACATTGTATTATTATTGTAGCGTCTTTACCTTACAATATAAAGCACCTTGAGTCGACCGTTGTTGTGATTTGTCGCTATATAAATACAATTTAATTGAATTGAACTGAAAGTCAAAAGATCAAGGTTGCAATAGACACAGATGTAAGCTGCAACTTGATTGCTAGACAGTAACTCTAGTTTTACAATCTTAAATTGACATATGATCTGCTGAGCCAAGGAATCTGTCAGATTGTGTCATTAAATAAATAAATAAATAGACAAATAGCACTGCTGCCCAAACTTTCCTACAATACACATGAACTAAACAAAAGCAGGATTTATTGTGCCACAATTAGCCTCTCGCCCTTTGACAGCTGGGATAGGCGTGAGCCACCCCACCCACCAACACCACCCCCGGGGGCCTTGAATTTGATAAGCTGTTATGAAAATGGATGGCTGGATGGCAATTATAGAACACTGTTCACTGGACACAGCATGCATTTTAGAGGTGTAACTTTTGGTACACAATAGACAGTGTGGCAGCAAGTGAGCCAACTTGTAAAAAGCCTCAGCACTCTAGATATACAGTGCCTTGCAAAAGTATTAATCCCCCTTGGCATTCATCAGGTTTTTTTGCCTCACAACCTGGAATCAACATGTTTCGCAGTGACATTTCATGTGATGGATCTGCACAAACTAGGCTGCGTTGGTGAAGTGAAATGAGAAAAAAATATAGAAAAATGTATTTTTCATAAATTAAAATCTGAAGATTGGCATGTGCCAAGTATTCAGCCCCTTTGCCATGAAGCCCCTAAAAAGTCCTGGTGCAACCAATTTCTGTCAAAACACACATAAATAGTGAAATGAAGTCCACCTGTGTGCAATCAAAGTGTCACATGACCTGTCAGTATAAACAGACCTTTGCCTAAAGGCCCCAGAGTTTGCAACACCACTAAGCAAGAGGCATCACACCATGAAGACCAAGGAGCTCTCCAAAC